>CAUYSK010101416.1:15000-40926 GCA_963575035.1 Avahi laniger
AGTTATATACATAATTACTAACATTCATTCAAATAATGGGTATAGACAAATGTTGATATGTATGTATGCATACACATATGCATGTGTATACTGTGTGTATATTTATATATGCACACAACCTCACATATATGTGTGTATATATATATATATATATATATACACACATACATACACACACAGAGTCTAAATTTTACTCACCCCCTTTTCTCCTCTATTAAAATTCCAAATGGCTAAGAGGATTTTCTCAATTTAGTCATACTTTTAATCTTCACTGAAATGAGTGATGACTTCTTATAATAAAAAGTTGACAGGCTTACATTGCGCACCGGTGGATTAGTTTCCCTTGGTGATGAGGTTTTCTTTTGTGCGCCGTGTGTCTGTTTGATGGAGGTTTAACAGAAAGCATTTTGGCAGAAATTGGATGCAGCAGGGATCATCTGGAGATGGCTGCTGTTCGATATTAACTGCACACAGTAACTTTTTTTCTTCTTTCCTTTTCTTTTTTTTTCTTTTTATATTCTTCAGCCAGGTGACAGAGAGCCAAAACATTTTTCCTCTTGAAAGTAAAGGTTTTTTTTTCTTCTTAAGAATAAAGTATGTGCCCATTCTGCAAACACCTCAAAATATTTAATGTGCTTAGGCCATTGTTTAATGTAAGCATGGTAAAAAGCTTTCTCTGCAAGGAGATATGAACACACAAATATCTAAAAGGTATATTTCAATACCTTTGATCCTTCAGAAATCAACATTTCTGTTGGAGTTGGTTAAAGATTAGAAATAGATATTTTACAGATGATACACACTTGATACTTGACTAAATTCAAAGAAAGAGATGCCATGGGCCATGATTTGCATTATTTACACCCCCTTCTTGTAATTCCATTTTATTACTCATTGGAAGCATCGAAAGTCTCATAATAGAGACTCGCCAGATGTCGAATGTAGTGGAACATGCTCCAAGCATATGTATATATTTATACTTGTGAATATATGCACACAGAGCAAATAAATAACTGAAAGGATTCATCTCATTCCACAAGAAAGCTCTGACCAGGTGGGTGGGAGCTAATACAATTCACTAGCCCCCCCAGCAGTACATCCAGTGACTTGACGTACAGCCATGTATGTCTGTTGTGAATACGCAAAACCCGAGATTGAGCATGCAGTACAAATGAGTATTTCCTTCAATAAAGGGATATATCTGTGTGTATGTGCATCTAATACGATATTATGTTATCGTGTCTAATAGCAAATATTTATTGCTAAAAGAGTAATGTTATTTGAAAAATGTGAGAATTTAATTATTGCTTTAATTTTCCAGTAATTAAGAAAACCTTCGAGTCTGTTCACACTGTGAAGTTCTTAGATCCTGGCAAAATGCTTATGATAAAGATAGGACAAGCCTAATCTGTACTTACCTCTGCTTCAGACAGCAGCAGTGACAATCCTGCCTGGCTTGTCAAGTTTCAAGAACTTGCAATCCTTAATTTAAACACTTGAGAGATCTATGGAGCCTGTCAGTCTGGTTAATTAAGCTCCTTCTTTTACCCCTCCTCTCCACCAAAACAAAATCTGGCTTTTTTTTTTTTTAAATGCCACTTAAGACTTTATCTACTGATTAAGCAAACAGGTTCTAGTTTAAGTAGTATGATCTTAGAAGACTTAAGTGGAACAGTTTTAACTATTAAAGAGAACATACTCCAAGAAGTTCACCAGAAAGTGTCATTCACAGATCAGCCTTAGCATACTCAGCTTTCCTTTCTCAGAACTACTTAAAGAAAACATTAGATAATCTAGAGCAAGAAATAATACAAAAATGAATATATTAGAATATATGTCAGCACTTAATTTTTGACGTGGACATATTTCATTTAGAAATATGTAACACTTCAAAGTTGGTAGGATTGGTTCTTTACCAGTCACAAGAACTGGATTTGTGACGGTCTTTAGTAGAATAATTTTTGAATGAGGAATTTAGTATTTTGAATGAGGAATTTAGTACCCTAAGGAAAAAACAGAGTTAGGAGATGAGGATCTCAAGTGTATCTTTGAAAGTCTGTAAGTGTTCAAAATATAAATGCAATTTTATGTTCACGGTAGCACGCTAAAGAAAGCCCACTAAGTAAAGAGTCTACTAATTGCCAAATACCAATGTATATTATATTTTAAATTGTTAATGAATACCATACAATCAATATCAATTTATCTTCCTTTGATGGCCGAATTTGTTTTTGGGTATCACTGTGTCTCGATTCAACAATATATTCAGAAATTCTTGGTTTTGTTGCAGAGAATATTTAAAGCAGCAGGAATTTTTTCTATATTTGTCTCCATCAACTATTTAATGACTCCCTGATTTTAGAATTTGAAGGTCATGCTTCCCTGTGCCTTATAGTACTCCCAGAGGCAGAGTGGCTTCAATCTGTTATTTCAGTTTTCTCAGTTTTCTCTCTCCTTTCCCTAAAACCCAAAATGATTGTCTTCTCTGAGCTACTGCAGGCCAACATCTCAGTTTCTCCTACCTAAATCATATGGGAACATATGGGTATCATCTCCCATGGCTACCTTTATCCCAAGGCTCTGCTTCTAAAAGTCTTATTCTAGATGGCTATTTACTTTATTGAATTTATCTTGATTTTAATCTCTGCTCATTTTCTAATTATCGTCAACAGAAATGAGTCACAGTTCACTGATACAGGAATTAAAATTTTTAAGGATGGAGGAATTATATACAATAGTAAATCCTATATCCTAAACTTTCTAGCAAAGGAACCATGTGATATGGGAGGGGTTGCTGAGCAAGAAAATTCCAGTGATTCCAAAATAAGTAAAAGGAATATTTTTTCCTGATTTAAAATCTGAATTATAAGAGCTGACTTAAGCAAAGGTAAAAATAAAGTTTATGGCCTAAAATGTTACGACAGATAGCCACATGGAGGTGGTTGCTTCTCCTTCTCCCCATCAGACACCTCCAGGTGGCTATGCAGAAAACCAGTATGCACACAATATTTATAATTCTAAGGTGCGTGTATTTGTAACAGTTCGAAACATGCTGATGTGTAGCCGACACAACTCTGATGCTGTTGCTAATCTTATACCTTCTTCAATGTGTAAAAAGCTATTCTCACGGTCAGCTTATCTCTGATCCTGCTTTCACTAGTGGCAAACATTTGTTGCTACTTACTCTTCAGTTGACAAACATTAATGTGAGGTATCAATCAATTGTCAATTAGCGGGGAGTCTACCAAACAATGCAATAGCAATAATTCGGTAATGTCTGATGTTAGATCCACCAAAACTGTCTCAGTTGGTCCAGACAAATCAGTGTCTTGAGATAAGGCCACAATGAACTCCTTTCCTTCTGTTCATTTAAAAAATAAACAGACTTTAACACCATCCTCATTTTAAGTTGAGAGAGAGAGAGAGAAAGAGAGTCAGAATTATATTAGTAGTACTTAAATTTGCAAGCTCACACGGTCATTCCTAGGCTATGATTGTATCCTAATGATGCAAGATGCTTACTAGAGGTCCAGCTTTCACATAAAATTTTCACAAAGTAGGATGAAAGAAGGGTAAATGGTGCACATCCACTGTCTCTTATCATTTAAAGGAGACTTTGATAAATTCCTTTGCTAGAACTTAGTCATAGGATCACATGTGCCCGTGAAGTTGGGACATGTAGATTTTATTCTGGGCTGCCATTTGCCAAGCTAAAACTTGGAGTTCTGTTGCTAAGGAAGGAAGACATTGAGACTAATAACTAGCAATCTCTGCCATGCTTTATAAACTCTCATTCTTCATAATTTCCACAAGAGTGAAATAAACCATTTGCAGCTACCATACCTGCCATGTTTTGAGAAAGTCAACATTCAAACGGGCCGTGGATCATGAATCAACTCTGGTTTGCAACAAATTTTCAGCAGCAACATTTTCCACACAACTCTCAAACCTATACAAAAGCTTATGCTTAATTGAATTGAATTTAATAGGTACCAAACATTGATGATAAAACTCTGGTCACACATCCAAAAGAATTTTTTCATTTAATTAATCATGTTTTTTCTATTTTCTTTCATGATTCATCATTTGTCCTTCGGGGTCATATCTGCTATTAAATTATGTATTCCATAACCTTGCATAATATTCATTATTTTCTCACCAATTTTATTGTTAATTAATTTTTTCCTTATATTCATGTGTCTTTTCAACTAGTATCTTAAATATCTCATTGCTTTTTCACTTATCAAAGATAATACACTGCAAAACTAAGCACAAACAGAACAAGCATATTCCTGACTAATAAATTATTCTACGATCATGTTTATTTTATTCTCGGCCATGTCTATTTTATTCATGACATAAGCATGTATAACCCTTCCCCATGTATTAATGAATAGATATCTCATTTTCTCCAAAGCATAACTTTGTTCAAGTGAACAAAATTTTATAAGTTGAAATTTCTTAGGTAGAGAAGTTTTTCTACTTAAAAAATTAAAATTATTGTGTTAATTAGGAACATTGTTGCCTGCAAATATTGGAATAACCATCCAAGAAAGGATTAAGTAATAAAGCTGTTTAATTATCGCACATTGCAAGAAGCCTGGAAGAACAAGTGGAGGTGCAACTGCTCAATGATGTCATCATTGACCCAGAATCTTCATGTTTTTCTGTTCTGACATCCTTAGCACATTGATCTTTCATGCACATCTTGTTGCGTAGCTTCACAATGACAAGAGGGTTGGTGCAGCTTCATTTAGCATGTCCAAGTACAAGGCAGGGAGAAAAAGGGGAGTATAGAAGCAAGATATGTCCCTTTTATTAGGAAATTTAAAGAAAAAAACAAATTTCTGTTTATGTCTTACCGAAAAATATGTAACATGGTTACTTCTTTTAAGGTAGGCAGAGGAAACGAATATTAACATCCCTGCCTCTCCATTGACAAAGGGGATTGAAAATGAAGCTCGCCTAGCTAATCAAAACAGCCTGCCACAGTAAAGTATTTGAAACCATTTCATAATCTGTCCAGCAAAAAAAAATCACAAAATTTAAGTGCCCAAAATAGAATTCAATATTATAAAAAATAACCAAGATATTACATGGTGACTTGCTACCCTACTACTGATGATTCTGCAGTGACCAGCTTCCATTGGGCCTTATCCAGTCTATGTGCTACATGGAAGTTCTCATTCATAAAATTTCAAGTGTGTAGATAGATGCAGGCCACAATGGGGAATGGGAGAAGACCATGGAAAAGACTACATACTTAGCAAATGAATAATAAAATTGCCTAAGTTTTAAATGTGCACAAAGATAGCCAAACAAGCTTTAATCTAAGGCCTTTAGAAAAATTAGTTTATCTTGTATCATATTTTAATATATTTGTTATCAATGATGCATTTCAACTTGATATAAAGCATATTTGAGTGTGAAAGTTTTGAAGGTACTAATTATGAGGTAAATTTTGGTAAGGAAAAGAACTGCTTGCCCAAAACCTGTGCTCCAGTGGATTTTGTGAGTTAACATCATATTTGTCAAGATAAATATCTTAATAATCTTCATCTTTCATGCTTACTTATTCAGGGCAACTGTTATTGAGTGATCCACTAAGTCACTTTGATTTGTAGTTAGTGCCTTTTAGATCATTGTTACATGACTTTTCTTGGCCCTGATACCTTTTTTTAACTTGCATTTAACACCAACCCCAAATCCAAGAGAATCAGTAAAAATGGATATTGATATTAGAATAGCAATATAAAACTTAAAGAAGCAGCTTAAAACAAACTGTCCATGAACGGAACTTTAGGAATGTTGTTACTTGCTGGATTTAATCAATTTAAAAATCAGAATCACTAGATGGCATGGCACAACACTGGGGTGATGCTTAGATCAGGATGGAAATGTCCAGATGATGAATAAGAAGAAATTGCTATGGGGATGTGTGGTACATGCTTATGTTCCTCACTTAGTGATCATTTTCAGATAAACTCATTAAAGCTGTTCTTACTCAAAATTATCACTTGAGATTTGACATAATCACCAATCATATACTAACTTCTAAAATGCTAAGGGATCTGCAGATGAAACTTTCTATATTATTCTATTAAACTAAATGTTAACTAAGTTGCACTGGACTACTCCTCATTAAATTGATGACTTTCATCAACACTTGCGGGGTGCAGTGTTGATAGAGAGAGAAAGTAGAGAATTCACTGGAGTTTTTAGTATTTTCTAGGGTACCATATATCACATTAAACTCCAATAAAATAAAGTTCTTTCTACGTTTAGAAACCATTTCACCTTCTTTGGTGGATTTAACCAATCAGTAAAAGCATAACATCCCCTAAGATTTTTCTTGGCAAAATGACTGATGATCATTATATTAATTACAAAAGTAGTAGTGTTCTTCTACATAAAAACCACATTTTGTTTTTTATTGTTAACCATCTTCATGGTCCATTCAAATTAGGAAACACCTCAATATATCTTCTAAAAACCCCAGGGGAAACAGGAAGAGTAACCTGAGTTGGGAAGAACCCATAAATACAATGGATTTAGGTTAAATACATCAGATTATACACTGCCAAAAAGCAAATAATTAAAATTGACACTCTGAATGTAAGCAGAAGACGTATTGACATAGGAAGTAAGAGTAACAGATGGGAAGTGGACAGTCCTCAAGGTGAGAACACAAAGTGCTTGGAAGTTACATGGACAGTTATAAAAATCAGAGCAGATACTAATATACAACCATAGGAAAAGGTGCTCGAATTCACCAAAGGGAAGAACAAATGCTAATAATGGAAGACTTACTGGAAGTAAATGAATGGTAAAGAGACACAAATTTGGGTGTCCAGAAATCTCTATATGCTAAACTATTATCTAGGTAATATAATAAAGTTGTATTTTTGTAATACTGTGTCTTTCTTTTTCATATATTATTTAATAATATTTTCTTTATTGGTTTGAGTAAAATAATTTTTGTAAAATCCAAACCTTGTTTTAATGACCTGACACGTAGGCCAGGAAAACAAAGAGAACAAAGTGCCCTAAATTTTAAATATAATGTTGGCTACCTACTACTTAGTGAATTGGTCAAAAGAACTTAAGAGTTTTAGCTAAGGGAAGAAAAGAAAGAGAGAGAAAAATTAAATACAAGTGTCTAAATAAAATACTTAGCCTAATACCTTGCACAGTAATAATAATAAATAAAAATTAAGAAATAGAGAATACTGAGAATTTCTGGTGATTCCCCAGCTAAGCTCTCCTTGGATTTTCCTGATAAGTTTGAAAAGGCAAGTTCCCTTAAGAAGGAACTCGGGAAATAAGCATATGAAATTTTGACTTTCCACGTGTATAAAGAACATGAAAAAGAGTGAATAATAAATCAATAATTTTTAACAACTCAAATGAGATATAACTGGCATATGATAAACTTCATCTGTTTAAAGCATTTAATTTTATGTTTTGGCAGATGTATGTACATGAGAAACCATCACTATAATAAAGACAGTGATTCTTTCTTTCTATCTATCATGCCTCATAATAATCATTCCCTCCCAAACTTTCTCGTCTCCAGGCAAACATGAATGAGTTTTCTTCTGTCATAATAGGTCAGTTTTGAACTTTTAGAATTTTCTTTTTATTATTATATTTTTAGAGACAGGGTCTCTCACTCTGTCACCTAGGCTGGAGTGCAGTGGCACAATCATCGTCCACAGCAACCTTCAAAGCCTGAGCTCAAGCAATCCTCCCACTTCAGCCTCCCAAGTAGCTGGGACTACAGGCAGGCACCACCACACCTGGCTAGCATCATTTATCAGATGTTTTCTGTTTGGCTTATTTCACTCAGCTTAATTATTTTGAGATTCGTCCATGTTGTTGCATGAGTTCATTCCTTTTTATTGTTGAGTAGAATTTCATTTGTGTAGATACATCACAAGTTATTTATCCACTCACCTATTAATGGGCAGTTTGGTCGTTCCCAGTTTGGCACTATTATAAATAAAGCCACAGTGAACATTCATGTACAAGTATTTGGACGTAGATTTTCGTTTCTTTTGTGCAAATATATAGGTATGGAATGACTAGATCATCTGGATGATGGTTAACTTTTCGATAAAACAGCAAACTGGTTTCCAAAGTGATTGTATCATTTTATTTTCCCACCAGCACTTTATGAGAATTTCGCTTGCATCACAGTCTCACCAGCCCTTGGCACGGTCAGTCTTTTTAATGTTAGCCATGTTAATGTATATAGTGATATCTCATTATGATTTAAATCAGCATATTCCTATAAAGTAATGATGTTGAGAATCTTTACATATGCTTATTTGCCATGTATATATCTTCTTTGATAAAGTGTCTATTCAACCTTCTGTCTAAATTTTTGGGTTATTTGTATTCTTACTGAGTTGTAAGAGTTCTCTCTATATTCTAGATACAAGTTTTATATCAAATGTTTTCTGAATATTTTCTCCCAGGCTCTGGTTTATCTTTTCATTCTCTTAACAGTGTCTTTCAGAGGACAGAACTTTTTCGTTGTGACAAAGTTCTGTTAGAGTAAGAGAGTAGGAGACAGGGCTGAAACCTCATGCAGGATGCAGGGGCTTGAAGATTGGGTGCAGGTGTTAAAGTAAACAACCTGAAACAAGAGGAACTGATAACTGCAGACAAGAACCAGCTCCAACTAGCCTGTCAGCTGTCTCTGTCACCATACATAAATTTTGGCTAATTACAATATCATTTACAGTAGGGTTTTAAAATTTCTCTGCCCTTAAAATCACCATGTCAGTTCTGAGACAACCAAATAAAGTGCAAAATGAGAGGAACCCAATTATAGAAATCACCACCCAAATGCTTAGTAAAAGCCAACCCTTTATTCCCCTCAATTAGTAAAACTACAAAAAATCTGAAACCACTTCCTCCCAATGCAGCCACTGTCTTTAGGGACTGCCCACTCTTTCCTGACAGTGTACTTTCATTTTCAATAAAAAGCTGCTGCTTGCTTGGCTTACATGGTGCATCCTGAAATTATTTTCCTGACAAACACCAAGAATTTGGAAAAACCTCTGCTAGGAGGCTGGTAACAGTTCATCATTTTTGTCTTTTATGAATTGTGCTTTTCTCGTTACATTTAAGAAATCTTTGCGTCATCTGAAGTCAACTGTTTTTCTCCTGTTTTCTTCAGAAGCTTTACAGTTTTAGACTTTACATTTAGGCCTATAATTCATTTTGAGGCAATTTTTTAATATAGCAACAGATATGGAATCAGGTTCATAATTTTGCATATCAATATCCAACTGTTTTAGCACCATTTGTTGAGAAGACTGTACTTTCTTTGTAAATTGCCTTTGCATTTTTGTCACAAATGAGCTCTTCTTATGTGTGATTTATTATTCTGGTTCATTGATCTATTTATTTATTGTTACATCCCTGTAACACTGTCTTGATTACAGCAGCTTTATAATAAGCTTTGAAATCAGGTTCCAACTTTGATTTTCTTTTTCAAAATTGTTTTGGATATTCTAGGTCTTTTGTATTTCCATTTAAATTTTAAAGTCAGCTTGTGAAATTCTACAAAAACGCTTGGTCAGATTTTGATTGGGATTGTGTTGAATCAATAGATCAATTTGGGACAAATTGGACTCTTAATGATATTATGTCTCCTGACCGATGAATATGATATATATTGCTAATTATTTAAGTCTTCTTTAATTTCTTTTAACAGTGTTTTATAGTTTTCAGTGTTCTGATCTTGCACATATTTTATTAGATTTACTTCTAAGTATTTCATTCTTTATGCTATTATAAATAGCAATTTTAAATTTTTATTTTCTAATTGCTTTTTGCTATTAATTTTTTTGTATATTTGTCTTGTGTTCTATCCTACAACCTTGCTAAACTAACTTAGCAAGTTCTATTAGCATTTTGGTCCATTCTATCACATGACTCCAAAGAGTCATGTTATCTATAAATAAAGATAGTGTTACCTCTTTTTTTTCTGTAAATAAAGATAGTGTTACTTCTTTTTTTCCAATCTGGATTCCTTGTATTTTGGTGGGTTGACCTAAAACATAGGCAAGAACTTCCCTTGCAAAGTTGAATAAAAATGGTCAGAGTGAACATCCTGATCTTGCTGCTGATATTAGTAAAAATACATTTAATCTTTGACCATTAAGTATGATGTTAGCTGTAAGTTTTTGTAGATGACCTTCATCAGGTTAAGAAAGTTCCTTATATTCCAGTTTGCTGACAATTTTTATCAGAAACAAACAGAGTTTGTCAAATGTTTTTTCCACATCTATTGAGATGGTCATCTGTTTTTTGTTTTTCTTTTTCAATTCATGCCTTTGGTGAATTACATTGATTTATAAAGACTGTTTTCAAATGTTAAATCATTCTAGAATAAAACCCCATTTGCTTCTGAGGTATTTATATTCTTATATAATATTGAATTTTTTTGCTACAATTTTGTTTAAAATATTCACATCTGTGCTAATCAAGAATATTATTCTGTACTTTTGTTTTTAGAATCTTTTTGTTTGATATTTTGTCAGGGTAATGTTGGCCTCATAGAATGAGTTCAATGTGTTCCCCTTTCTTCAATTTTCTGGAAGATTTTATGTGAAATTGGTATTATTTCTTCCTGAAGTGTTGGGTAGAATTCACCAGTGTCAGCATCTGGACCTGGAATTTTCTTCGTGGTAAAAGTTTAAATATAATTTCAAATTTTTGATAGATGTATGCTTATTTATTTTTTCTTGAGTGAGATTTGACAGTATTGTTCAGGATTGTCTACATTTTATTTATGTCACCAAGTTTATTGGTATAAACTTGTTTAAAATGTTCCCTTATTCATTTTAATTTCTGTATAATCTGAATTGATACTACCTCTCTCATCCCTAACATTAGTAATTTGTCTTTTTTTTTTTTTTTAATGCTAAGCCTGGCTATAGGTTTGTCAAATTTATGGATCTTCTCAAAGAACCAGCTTTTAGTTTAATTGATTTTTCTTTATTGTTTCTCTGTTTTCTACTACATTCTCTTTCACTTTGATGTTTATATTTTTCTCTGCTTACTGTGGGTTTCATTTGTTTTACTTTTTTCTAGTTTCTTAAGGCAGAGGAGAGATCATAAAGTTGAGACTTCTTTAGCGTAGGCATTTCTAGCTGTAAATTTCCCTCTAATATTGCTTTAGAGGAATTTCACAAATTTTGATATGTTGTATTTTTATTTTCATTTCATTTAAAATACTTTCTAATTTCCTGTTGATTCCTTCTTAAGGATTATTTAGAAGCATTTTTAGTGAATTCTCTTTTAAAAATATTTAAGCAATTAGAAGAAAAGTCTTGTACATTTACCCATGTTGTCACTGTTTTTTCTCTCCACATGTGTAGATCCACAGTTCCATTTTATTTTATTTTCCTCCTTCCTGAGAGAATTTTTTTGAGATTTATTATATTGTGGATCTGCTACTGATAAATTCATTCTGCCTTTTTATGTCTTTAAGTATCCTTATTTTTAAATATGTATTTGTTAGGCATAAAATTCCAGGTTGGCCTGGTTTGTTTTTATTTTGTTTTTTTAATACTTCAAATATATTTTTTACTGTGTTTTTACTTTCTTTGTTTCTGGTGAGAAACTTCTGTCATTCTTGTCTTTGCTTTTTTGTATATAATGTGTCGTTTTTCCTCTGAATGCTTTTAAGATTTTCTCTTTATTACTGGTTTTGAACAAATTGATTTTCTTTGATTATTTTTATTAGAGATAGGGTCTTGCTAAGTTTGTTGCCCAGACTAGCCTCAAACTTCTGTATTCAAGTGATCCTTCTGCCTCAGCCTCCCCAGTACCTGGGATTACAGTGTGCACCACTGTCCCCAGCAATAAATTTGATTTTGAAGTCCCTTTGTGTATTTTTCTCCATCTTTCCTGTGCTTGAGTTTCATTGAGCTTCTTGGATCTGAGGGTTTATAGTTTTAACCAAATTTTGAAAATTATTGTGCATTATTTTTTCAAATATTTTCTTGTCTTTTCCATTTTTGGAATATTCCTTGATGATTGATTTACCTTTTTAAATTCTTATTTCCCTTGTATTTAATTATAGAAATTTTCTGTTTCTGTGTCTTCTAGCTCACTAATAATTTCTTCTGTAATTTTTAATTTGCTATTAATTCTATCCAGTTTATTTTCATCTCAAGCAGTTTTCAACTCTAGAAGCTTGATTTCCATGTCACTACTTAACCTTTTGAACATGCATAAGACAGCTATAATAGTTGAATTAATGTCCTTGTCTGCTAATTCTAACATGTCAGTTTTGGGTCAGTTTCAGACAACTGGTGTTACTCTTTGCTGTGTCATATTTTCTTGGTTTTTTTTTGTTTGTTTGTTTTTTACATGCCTGATAATTTTTGACTGGATGCCACACATTATGGATTTTACATTTTTGAGTGCTGGATATTTGCTATTCCAATATTCTTGAACTTTCTTCAAGGGTACAGTAAATGTACTTACAAATAGCTTGTCTCTATCAGGTCTGGCTTTTAAGATTTAGTTGGTGGGGAGAAGCAATGTTTAGTTTGAGGCTAATTAATCCTCACTACAGAGGCAAGACCTTTCTGAAAACTCCAATCCACGTTCCATGCGTTGTTACAATGTCCTCGATGGAAGCAGGGTTTGTTCCCAATTCCCCATGAGTTCCAGAGAGTACTGCCGCCAGTTCTTTTGGATGGTTCTTTCTTTGGCCTCCCCAATGTTGATTTGAAATTTTAAAGTTCATCGATCACGTCTAACATTATTAAGAGAGAAGTTTTCATGCTAACAAGCAAGGTAAAAAGTTCCCAACCTATGACTAGCCTGTTCCCTAACATGTCCTATACCTTGAGGAGTTTCATACATATGTGCTTGAACAACCCAACCCACATCCAAACTCTGTCCACACCCTCTGCAGGCAGTAACTCCTTGAGTGCTCCTCAGCTTTAGAGGTGCATGCTCCCAGACTGCAGTCTGTT
The DNA here is from genome assembly GCA_963575035.1 of Avahi laniger. Lineage (NCBI taxonomy): Eukaryota > Metazoa > Chordata > Mammalia > Primates > Indriidae > Avahi > Avahi laniger. Next base: position 28,008 of record CAUYSK010101416.1, read on the forward strand.
CTTGGAAGGTTGGGCCCAGGGAATAGGGTTTGCAGTTCCCAGAAGCAGAGTTAAGACATTTGGGCAGGAAATTCTGGGGCTGTAAATGTCTAGAGCATGATATACAAGGGTGGGTGCAAGGCTCAGATGGCACATCTCCTTACCCTGAAGACTGTTTATTCCTCATTTCACAATGAGATCTTCTTGCTTGTATGTAAGAACGTTATTTCCCATGATCAGTGTAGAACTGGTTTGTATATTGTCTTTTACCATTTATACCTCTGTATAACCCAATCGGTAACACTTATGTATCTTCAAATACTTATATATAATACTTTTATATACACTTGTATGTGCATATATATACATACACATATATATAGTTATGCACATATACTATGTATTATAATACTTACGTACTTCTGCATAACCCAGTAATACTTCCAGGACCTTATACGGCAAAGGATTTCAGTTATGAGTTGCAAAATTAACAATGTTTTAAAACACTGAATCAACATTTTTCTCTTTTTTCATTGCTCTTTTAATGAATATTTTCTACCAATTAATCAAATTAGCTGTAGAGACAATCCAATTCAATGTTCTTTTCTCTGTACCCAAAGATATCAGGAAGGATGAATAAAAGAAGAGTCAGCAATTAGAATTAATATAGGCTAGTTATTTACCAGAACTAAGAAAGGCTGACAATGACAATAGATAATAACTGGACATTGCAAAGCCAAGCACAGGTATGAGGGGAGCTTCTGTTTCTGACTATGATTTCAGAATTAAAAAAAAAAAAATCAAGGAGGCGATTTCCTTCTACTCCCAGACATCAGAATTCAATATTCTTTCTGGTGAAAGACATCTGAAAATTTCCATTCACCACTTCTGCCCTGGGGTCATGTATACTTTCTCACCTTTAGAATGCACTTCAATTGAAACCATGATATGGAAGATTCGATTAATTCATAACACTTCAGAGCCAAAGTGGAGGTTCAAACACTTAAAGAAACTTTCCCCATCAACTGCCTTGCTGATGATTACCAAACAGGGAGGGAGGCCATTCTTCCAGTCAGGACCTCGGTTCTTCACAGGTAAAATAGGAGAGCTTCCCCTCCTCCTTTGGAATTCTAAGGACTTGTGCCACAGTGACAGTGCATGGACCACTTTCCCATAGACACAGCTCAGCTCCCATGTTGCAAACGAACCATTTCTTTCTAAATTATTTATCAGTTTCACTCTCATACTTGCATGTCAATTATGACTATAGTCGTAAATATAAGTAAATTTCTGTTTTAGGGAGTGATAAGTTTTGAGAAGTTTTACCTTTAATGAGTGTAGTTGTAAAAGCTTCCTCTTGATGGCACGTGCACTTTTCAAGGTTCACAGCTGCCGGTAGATGCAGCGAATGCCAGGGACGTGGGAAGAAGGGGACACGTTAGTTACTTTCCATAAAGGAAGCAAAACGGAGACTGCGACTTAAAAGTAGGCAAATTGTATTACTTGTTTAATTTGGTTCTGAACCTAACTTCTCATGGAAATAGGTTTCAGACACTTGTCTCAGTGAGCTATAATAAGAATATTCACCTTTTTTTGCCCAAATGCCAAAATATCATCGCATTGTCCTTTAACGAGTATGCATTAGTCACAGTTGATAACCTGCTCAAAATAGCAAGTACAATCTGTTTCTCTCCTTTTCCTTAATTAACTTGAAGTCTTGTTTCAAAAGCATTAGTTTCCCTCTCCTCTTTTCCTCAAAAAGGTTGCCTAACGGCAAAGAATTTTAATCTTTTCTATTTAAGGAATTTGTGGTTTTAAGTTTAGCCTGCTGGCCTCTGTATTTATCATTGCTGAACTCAGCTCTTCTGATTGCTAGGAAGGTTTTCTAATGTTTCATTTTTCCGTCTTCCTTAAAAATAACAACATTGCTCTGTAAAGCCCCTAATGTTCTCACGGAGCAAATGGAAAGAATCTCACATCACTCTGAAACACATTATTCCCAATAGAAAGTGTATAAATGGACTCTAAGCAATGTTACACTTTTCCCTATGAGTGATTTCCTTTAAATATATTCTACCACTTTCATATAGCCACCTGCCATTTTTGCTTTATTGTGGCCAGAAGATTTAAAGGCATTGCTTTTAAATATCTTGAAAGTTTTCCATTGATAAGAAAAGGTAGTAAAAGCACTTTTAAGTGAACGGTAACACACACATCACAAATCAGGCATTTTGATACCATCTAGGTTCACACCATGTGGTATCAGGAACTCCAGTGATTGTTATTTAGCTGGGATTCTAAGCTATGTAGAAGGGATGTGGGAAAAATTCAGGGTGGCTATAGTTATTGAATAGGTCATGGGTTGTGTTGTGTGTGCATATGTGTGTGGTGGGGAGTGTGAGTGATTTAAATACAACATAGCCAAGCATAGCTTAGTTGTTGTATTATACAGAAGAACTAAACCAGAAAAAAATTGCAAATGTTTGTTAATTAAATAATATTTCTCCTTTTATAGGTATGACACATAAGCTATTTACTTACAGTATATTATCAAAATGATTTCATCTTTTCCAAGAGAGATAATTTTATGGTCTCCATTCTATTTCACTTAGTCTAAAAGGCCACAGAAATAGATACCAACGAGATCTGAATGTAAGCATAGACCAGCAAAGATTACTGTCTGAAGATCGAACAGGAGAGAACTGGGTTTGAAATCAAAGACTTGCCATTGATCAAATCTTTATTAGTCTAGGACAAGGGTTTATAAACATCTTCTCATTTTTCCTTTGGGTCTAAATGCAGCATGAGCTAAAATAAAATGATACCAGATTTGGAGGATGCAGGAGAGGACCGACCATATCTATTCCTAGAGTTCACTATGCACCTGGCCTCTCATTCTCTGTTCTTTTCTCCAAAGGGAAGACAGGAGAGTCCAGCAATTCCGACCACGTGAGTTTAAAGACTATAGGGTAAACATTCATCTGGTTTTCATGGTCCTGAACAATATAGATGTACTGTGAAGAAATACCTTAAAATAGACAGAGGTTGGAAAATAAATGTGGATTTAGTGGCATTGGTTACATCTGACTTCACATGCAAGGCAAGTTTTTTATTTATTTTTTTCTCTAGTTGTTTCTCTTCTCTTCATAGTAGTGTGTGTGAGTAGGTAGGGGTTTGGATGCATGTGGGAAAGAAAAGAAAAATTCATTTTTAAATTATGCAATATATGCTAACGAATGGTGTGGCAGGATGGGTATTATGCAGAGGATTAAATGGGCACAACGTGGGATGCTATACCATGCACGGCTCCAAAATAATAAACATAATTCTGTTGATTTTGATGAAAATGTTTTCTGGATGCTTATTCAATCTCTGGCCATCACGCCTTCTTATAATTAAGATTATGTTGACCAAGAAGATCACGCAGAGGAGGTGGGCTATTCATTAAAGAGTCCAGTTTGGGGGAAAATAAAAGTTCCCGAAACAAAACATGTCATATATGTATCAAATGCTTTGCTCTTACTTATACTCAGTGGGCTACTGGGAAAAATAATGTCATAAGTAGTCAGAGCACATTAATATGGAAAGATTGAGATATATTTTATCTGTGGAGAAGGTGCATTAATCTTTATCTAAGAAATGTTGTGTTGGCAAGTTTATATTTTTCCCTAGAATATTTAGAAGAAAATAGAAGTATCAACCACATTCTTTAAACACAGCCATAGGCCAGCTCTGCAAATGAGCAGCTCTAATGTGAAAACACTTTCAAAGTTCTAAATGAGTTGTCCCTGCGGTAATAAAGAGGGGACATTTTACAGTATGACAGTATGTAAGACAGCATTGTCAGCTGTAGTTTATTTAAAGCACGAGGCCTGTAACAGGAAAATAATGACTTTAATAAAATTTACTATTGACTTTGTAGGCTAAAATCTTTCTGTCATCAGGAATACAGAAAAACAACCTGTCTGAAAACGCTTCAGTTAAATATATTCCTTTAATATTTCAAAGCAACTTGATTTTTTTTTAATATACACGCCACTTCAAAAGATACCATAGTAGGGTGGAAATTAGTATTTTTAATAGAAAGTTGGTATTGCTTACATAAGGAAAAAATTGGTAATCACCTATGACACTGTCAACTGAAAGCAACATTCGAGGAAACTGCAAATGCTGTTAATGCAATTCCTTGAAATACTATATAAAGCTGTGTCACAAATGAATGATTTATAAATTACCCGATGTCCTTCTCATCTGAAGGATATCTTTTAATCACTCAGTGTAGGGTCTCTCGGTAAGAACGCCAAAGAGCTTGCTGCTGGGTGTACGTGAAAATCTACAGCATGTTAACGAGGTTGGGGTCATTTCTGAAAATTGGGGAAAGTGGGAAAACATATGGCCTGATTTTACTCTCCAGCCAATTTGATTAAATGTGGTATAGATTGTTTGTGGTGTGTAAGAGAGGTCATGCCCATTATATGAAAAGCTGAAGAAATTCCATTCCTTTAATGTTTTACATAGTTAAAATAAACTGTGGTAAAAAGTTTCCCGACAGTGTATGACAGCTCAATTTAGAGGTGAAGCCTTTTAATAAAACCTCATGAAATGAATACTTTGGTTTATGCACTCTGTTTGTGTTTCCCACTGGAGTGCTTAGCATTATGAAGCTGCGGTTACTTGCTTTACTACTGCAGAATAACATCATGAAAGGAGAGACCAAAGCTTTGTATCAGAAAATATCCAGAGTGAGTAGAAATGCTGATAGAAGAACCTTAATTTCGAGCTAAACTGCTTTCCTATTTGCTTTTAACACACTATTGTAAAGTATATTGGCTTGAATTACAGGATATTATTTAAACAAAGGGAAAAATCCACAGGGGTTTTTACACATTAACCTATATCTTATTTAAAGGGAAATTATGAAGCTCAAAATTATATACTAGTAAATTTTTCTAAACTTTCATAAAGTAAGAACTTTAAACGGAAGTATGCTTTTCTGAATTAAGTATGTATGTTGGTATTATTTAGAATAGGGGAAAGGCAACAGAAAAAATAAAAAGCAGTTCATTTGTATAAAGAATCTGGCACCAACACTCCATGTGGAGACAGAATTCTACTTCAATACTATCTAGGATCTCAAAAGCAATTCCTAGGGGAGCTAGCACGGTGCCTTAAACCAATTAAATGTTCGATATATTAGCATTAGCAGACATAACTGTTTTCAGGAGCGGTGTTCATTCTGGTCCTCTTTCTTTCTAGTTGTGCTCTATGACTCACTTTGAGACTGTCCCTAATGTCAGGAAGGAAATCAAGAAATTCAATCCATTGTTCCACTGACCATTACAACCCTAAGGTCTTCTAGAATTTCTGAATATTTGGCCTGACTGCAACTACTGTAAGATTTCATTATTTATTTTATTTTACACACGTGAATGTCAGCGGAGTTTTGAGCATGGCACGCAGATTGGTGTAAATCATATGGAAGCTTACGCAATTAGATAGCTCCAGACCTCCTGGGGAAATGTGGTTACCTTACAATATGCATCAGGTGATTTTCAGGATATATGTTGCCATGGGTAAGGTACCATGTCCTGAGATATGTGACTTCTGTTCTCTGGGCACTTACTAACTTCTCAGTTACACCATGTGGGAGCCAGTAGTCATGATTTAGTTTTACTCTGACAGTCTTTAATGACTTGGGAATACAGCTAATAGCCAAACTGGTAAGTGAGGAAAACAACTATCTATTCCTTAGCTACTCTGGGAGACGCCAAGTAGACTGATTCTTAATTATGCCTACTCACCCAGGAGAGAGATAGGTAGCATATAAGGAGATATCTTTGGTTATAAATAGGATTGACATTACTATTTAAGAAAGTTAGTTGATGGCAATATAAATGTGAACGTGTTGCTTTTCTGCGGTTTCAGGGCTTTGTTCTCTGGGAAGCAGAAAGACTATATTGAAAGCTCCTAAGGATTACCTTCATTTCGTCTCCTAAGATTCCTTGGTTCCCAGATTTCCACATAGGTTCAAATGACATAATGATTCTGCTCCCCAGTTCAGCTCTAATTTGATCTACTCTTCTATATTTAAGTATAATTTTAGACTGGACCACTTGAGGCAACAGCAACAAAAGAGTCTCTCATAAATCGATCACATTAATAGAGACCAAGAAAAGCCTTTGCTTTGTTTATTCTTTCAGTAAGTATTTATTGTGTTCTGTTTCCAGACACATGTTGGAACAGTGACCCAAACAAAGCCCTTATCCCAGAGGAGCTTATTTTTCTATTGAACTCAGGCAATAAACAGATAAATAAGTTAATATATGTTTCTAGGTGGCGAAATGAGCTATGGGGGGGGGGGGAAAGCAGATTAAAAAAAAATAGGGCTGGCGTGGGGAAGAGTAGAGAGTAAAGGCGGATAAAAAAGGAAGTTAGAGACTGGCACATAGCCTTGACATGAGGCAAGATGATCGTGAGGGCAGAACAAAGCCACCATCTGATCCCAAGGTCCTTCACTTGGTCAGAAAGAGAAGCTAAGAAATCCGTCTTCAGGATTCTGTCAATAATCCCATTTAGAGTAAAAAATGCCAAACCTGCCAAGAGATATGTCTATGTAAAAACAGCTTTGTTTAAATTAACATTCAGGCCAAAACAGTTAATTTGGGTTTCATTATTCCCAATCTAATCGCTAATCATTTAAAGTGGTCAGGTTGTGAGGATTATTGGCACATCGTAAGAATGAGGTTTCCAAAATACATATTACAGTTTTAGAGATTATAGATTAAAGGCTCTGACACAATCCTCAAATGTTATTGTAATAGATTTTGTTAAAAAGAATACATTACTAACCATATTATCAATCCATAAGATTTCAATATCGAACCACCTGAAGCCCAACTGCTTTGCAGTGAATTAAGGGCAGACCGGAAGGCTGGGAGAAAGAAGACCTGTGCTTAAGTCACACCTCTGATTGAGGAAATTTATTTTGTTCTCTTACTTCCACCCTCCAAAATGACTCTTGATTGTGAAACAAGTCTTTAGATACTACAGGATACAGGGAAAACAAGGATAGATTTACACATTATATGTGTGTCTCATCTTTTACTCTGGGAGCGTATATATTGTAATTTGAATTAAGTTTGGTTTAGAAGCTTGAGATGTTTGAAGTAGAGAGAAAAATGCACTCAAACTAATTCAAAAAATGTTTTTAAAATGCTGCCTAGGCTTTGGGGAAGCTAAGACAACTTTCCTAGTCTTGAAAAGCATGTGTCCAACAACTGGGTGTAATCGCTACTTGGTGTTGAGACAAAAGCAGAAAGAGTTTAGATGTGGTACTTCTCAGCCTATATTGGGAGAATCCAACTCTTTCATAACACTGAAAGGAAAAGGAAAGACTTTACTATTTGAAATTTGTAATTATTTCTGTAATAGAAAAATAGCTCATTCGTGTCTCACACATTTTCTTGTCATATTTGTTATAATGCATATTTACCTATGTTTTTTGAATTACCTCCGTTGATAGAACCCATAGCTTTTAATGCAGTTTAACATCCCCTGATATTTGCTTTTGGCAAATAAACCAAAAGCCAACAAATATATAGCCCAAATCCAAAACTGCTTTTATAAGAGCAACAAGAACGATACTAACATATTGGTTAATTAAGTAGATTTTTTAGAAATTACATTGCCTCTTTAAAAATAACAAATGTAAGGTGCCACCATTATCTGTACCTTCCAGATGAAGTGATGAAAGATCAGAAAGATTAAGTACTTTGCACTAGGTCACACAGCTAGTAAAAAACACCAGTGAGACTTGAACTAACTCTCTCAGACTTAAAATCATACTGTTTAACCAATTAATATGCTACCTTGGATCATATATAAGTTCGTATTAGCATTTCCAACGTAAAATTCCTTACGGGTATTAGCTGTAAAGTTGGATTTTTTTAAGTGAATAAGAAAGATTTTCTTAAATGAACCCTATTAATCCTTATAAAAATGATAACATATTTGAGTCTAGATATAAATACCTCAACCAGAAAGCATGGGTACATTATTTATCACAAAACTACTGAAAAAACATGGATGGGAGCTTAGTTTTCTTGATAGAGGTAGGACTTTCCTCTAAGGCACATTTTTGCAAATTTGCAAAGGTGGTTTTACCACAGTGATTGGGGAAGTGATTGGCATTTAAATAATGGGGACCAGGGTGCTATATGCCTTCGATGAATAGGATAGTCCCACAGAATGAAGTATATTGTCTTACATTTTTCACAAATTTTAAATATATCATGAGAAATCCATATAGAGAAAGTAAATTATTGATGATTATCTGAGCCTAGAAATCGTCATCATTTGACATGTGCACAGTATTTTACATAGACTGAATTTTCCAGAAATGTATTATAGTGAAAATCTATGAGAGATTTTACTTTGTTTAGTTTGGAATTTTATCAAGAGTTGTTCACCATATTTGGAAATCTTGTCACCTATGATAATGACACTCATGATATTTGAGTCACTAGTCTCCATTTGTATCATTCTTGCTTTATAGCTGCCACATATGAACATGAAATAAGGAATATTTGGAGGTTCTTTAAAGAACATTATAAGAAAATGTTATTAAATAGCAGAGATACATGAAATGCAGGTATGGCATTAATGAAGGCTCTAAGCATGTTATAACTCATATTCATATTTAAATTCCTTTATTGTACAATGATAAGAAATATTGTGAAGATTATGTATTGGATTTATTTACTTACTCTTCTGTGGCCAAAGGTTTTCCACTTTTATTCTGATACTGCCCATGGTGGTCTATGACATAGCTCTATCTCATAGTACGATTCCTTACTCCAATCCATGCTCTATCCCCTATCACCTATTAAAGACTAGAATTCTCATGGTCTAGAGAATGACTATGAGTCTGACTATGTAACTTGACATACGGTGGGAATTCAAGGTAGATGATAGATAGACTTTGTATGATTCTTTAACACACAAGTGTGTGTTGTGTGTGGATGGGGAAGGGTTGGTAAAAACAGGGTCTTGCTGTATTACCCAGGCTGGTCTCAAACTGACCTCAAGCCTCGGCCTGTCTTGGCCTCACAAAGTTCTGGGATTACGGGCGTGAGCCACCACACCCAGACCACCCTGTGTTTTAATATAGGAAATTATTTTATAAAAATGCTATATCTCTATATTTTGAAGGGACATTACCCCTGCATAAATTAAGTTCATTTCCCACATTCTCTTATCCCATACTAATAAATCCCGCTCATGAGTACTTATCCTAATTTTTTAAAAATTCTAGTGTCTGCATGGTTGTTCTGCTCTTTTACTTCCCTATGCTTCCTACACAGAATGCCATTTTGAAATATCTATTATAAAAAGGAGATATTGGGTTGAATAAGGTGGAACCATTGGGCTAGACTCAAAAGCACAAAAAAAAAAAGGTAGTTAATATTTTAGAGTCTTCTTACTTGTAAGAAAGTCTTGCTGGATTTTTGTCTTTTAACTATTGAAGTAGAGAGAAATAGAATGATATGGAGAAAAATGTACAGAGTTGACACTAAATATATGCCTTTGTAAGGGTCACAGTTGATAATCAATTATGTAGAAGACACTGTATTACTCTATTTACAAGGTATTCCATTTTGTATTATTTGAACATTCAAATGATAATTGTAAGACTCTACATTACATATGTTAACAAATTCTCCCTCAGTGACATTTATAAGATTTCAGGTCTGGCTTCCACAATTTCCTGTGATAGAGATACATATGGAAACAGCAACGTTCTTTTAAAAATCAGATATTTGAGATATAAAATATAGAAGTATGCTGTATTTCTTAATTTTCAAATTTAGACTCGCTCTATTGAAACAGATGTAACTTTAAAAATGGAAACATGTGAATATAGCAAGCAATTTTGCAACTGATAGCTGAGAATGCACTAATCTATTTAAATATATTTTTCTTTTATCAATCTGTGGGATTCTGGAACCTGGTTATCACTTCAAAACGATAAAATTTGGATGGCACTATTTGAGCAGTCTCAAATCTTTGACCCTGCCTTGGCATGCAGTTGCAGGATAAAGTTAGCTTTACTTTCCTTAAACGAACAGGAGCAGACTTTTTTCAATCCCTGCTCATTACCCCTAGAATCATTTTGCGCCAATTCACAGCCACCGCTTTGCTCTATATCACTCTAAATCATGGGTATAAAAAATAGTTTGGAGGGAAAAAAATTTTAAACGGTAGCAAAATGTCAGTTTCAAGGGGTGTTAAAAGGAAATTTAATCAACTTTCAACACATTGAACACCACCTTGGCATTAGACATCATAGATTTCCGTCTTACCTCCCAACTTCTGAGGCTTATTATAAAATACTTTCACAGCAGCAAGATCACAAAAACATTAGACTGCTTGCTTACAGGTATATCCGACTTAGTAAACTTAAAGGGACATTACCAAGGCTGGTAAAGCTGAAATTAGACCTATCGGCTTTACCGTATTCTGAAGCTTGGACGTGCACAGTACGCTATCTGATTCACTTTGCCTGCCAGCTTTGTTCTCTCGAGCCAGCAGGAGGGATTGACACTTAGGAGAATCTCTTTTAACCTGCATGCTGCCCCTGACAGCTAAGCTGGGCAAATGGAGGCTGGCAGACAGCTAGGACTCTAGGTTTGTTGTTCGTGGGTAGCTTAGAAATTGGCATTTTAGCCATGCACTACCTGACAATTTGTTCAAGATTAAAAGAATTATTTAAATTATACATAGCACTGGCTACATAATTTGTGGGACCCAGTACAAAATGAAAACTCAGGGTCCCTGCTCCCAAAATTAAGAATTTCAAGAAAGCAATAGCAAAGCATAAACCAAGTGAAGGACCTTTTAAACACCCAGTCACAGGTCTTGCACCCGTAAAGCTGGCTCTAATTATACAATTGTTCTTTGATCAATAAGCACTTAATATATTTGCAACAGAAAACATATCAGTGTGGTTGTATTAATAGCTTAACAATGAGTGTATGTAAAGCATACAGAAATAACTTACTTTTAATGAACTCTTCCTTAGGTACAAAGCAGGCCTAGGGCAAGGAAAAGGGGGTCTTGAAAAACAGAAACTTTTTTTAAATTTTAAAATATCATCCATAACTTGGACAGTTTCACATTTGACTAACATACAGTTACATTGAAGTCTATCAACATCATATTTCTGAAAAATCCTGAATAATGGAATGTTAATTCCTTTAGAATTCATGTTCTGAAATTTTAGAATAAATGATGAAATATATCTTTATAAAATTTTGGTATGAATATTTTGAAATTTTGGTATGAATCTTTTTTCTCATTTGTGGGAAATTTTTAAATCTTCTCCCAACCAAAGAAATCTAAGAATTGAGGGCTTTCTTAACAATACAGCAAATTGTAAATTTTATTTATTTTCTGTCCAATGACTTGAACATTGGCTTTTGAGGATATTTGTAAACTAAATTCAATCTTTCAATGCTTGATAAATTGCATATTTACCAAAGCCAAACCACTCATTTATTCGTTCAGCATCCATTGATTATTTGCTGTGTAAAACACTGTGAACTCTTTTTGGTAATCTCATTTCTTATAAATATGTCATTTTTTTACTAATCAAAAATAATATTCTTTATGAATTTCTTAAATTCACACAATGCACTAAAGTTTTAAGATCATTGGGGAAAGCTAACATTGGGAGAAAATATACATTTCTAATCAGGTTTTAATTATATTAATTGTATATTCCATTTCAATCTAAATATTCTTACTATTTCATGTCTTTATAAGCAGTTGATATACACTACAATGCAGACATTTTGATAGGGGCCGAGATGTTTTGCTGTATAGTCAGGGAAAAAAACTGTGTACTCATTCAATAAAAAAAAACTCTTGAACACCAACTATACATAGATGTAAAGATAAACGACATATCTCCTGGTTAAATGAAAGCACATTTTTTTGTGAGAGAATAGACAAAGTCTTGTGGAGAAATAGACGGAGTTTAATGTGGAAATTACCCTGAGAAAGATACTGATAGGATTCTGTGGGGACTTGAATGAGGGGAATTTAACTGAAATCGAGGTGATAGGAAAGGCTTTACGGAGGATTCCATACTAACCCAGGACCAGACCTAAGTCTTGAAGAATAAGCAGCCATTAGTTTAGCAGAAAACATGGGAAATGTATCACGAGGTAGCAGAAGGTATAAAAACACAGATGTGCACAAGGGCCTGTCACCATCCAGGGACTAAAAGGTTCTTGTGTCTGGAGGTCTGCGAAGGTGTGGGAGAAGTTAAGACCCTAGAAATGGACAGAAGGCAGAACATGAAGGGATTTTTGTTCCAGTAAGAAACTTGAACTTTACTTTGAAGGTGTGAGTGAATCATTAACAGATTTATTTATTTCCTCAAGATTATTAAATCAATATATGCTTATTTTTAAAAAATTGTAAATAAAGTAAAGCAAATGCCACTTCTAAATGTTAAATAAGGGACTGGTCTAATCATATTTGCATATTGGAAAGAGTACATTCATTTAAAATTATGGGGATGGATTGGAAAAAGATTGGAGTTAGAGAAACTAATTTTACAAAGTTTTTTGGGGGACACTATAAGCTGTGACAAAAAGACCCTAAAATACAATGTTTTAAATGAAGTAAAAAAGTATTTCCCTTTTAGCTAACAATCTAAAAGCAAAGTTATTTTCTAGGGCAGGAGACAGCCATGCTCCATAAAGCCTTCCAAGCACCCAAGTGGCCACTGATGCATTTTTTTTTTTAATTTTTTAAATTTATTTCAGCATATTATGGGGGTACAGATGTTTCTGTTACATATGTTGCCCTTGCCCCCACCTCCCTCCCTAAGTCCGAGTTTCAAATATGTCCATCATTTGGGTGGTGCACATTG
>CAUYSK010101419.1:0-11081 GCA_963575035.1 Avahi laniger
AAGCGATCCTCCTGCCTCAGCCTCCTGAGTAGCTGGGACTATAGGCATGTGCCACCATGCCCGGCTAATTTTTTCTGTATATTTTTAGTTGTCCAGCTAATTTCTATTTTTTTAGTAGAGACAGGGTCTCGCTCTTGCTCAGGCTGGTCTCGAACTCCTGAGCTCAAACGATCCACCCGCTTCGGCCTCCCAGAGTGCTAGGATTACAGGCGTGAGCCACCGCGCCCGGCTTAAAAACTTCATTTTTGATGGCTGTGAATATTCAATCATATATACCATAATTTAGGACATACCATAATTTAGTTATCCATTCCACAGTTGAGCTGTTTATAATTATTTCTCCTCGTAAATCTGCAAATGAATAGTCTGTGTGGGAGTCCTGGTTCCTATTTCTAAAATATTTCCTGAAGTAGATTCCATAACAGTGGAATTACTGAGTCAAAGAAAACAAACACTTTAGGGTTCCTGAAAGAAAGATCTCCGTTCCAGAAAGGTCATGTCACTACACTGCAACTAAGTTGTGCAGGAGAGTGTGTGTCTTACCACATGGTGGTTGCCAGCCCTGTGGGATACTGTTTTTAGATCTTAAAGGAAGCTTAGACATCAGCATATTGCTGGATGCCCAGGAAGCTGGGTAGCCAAGACCTCCTATTCTGGCTGGGCTATCTCACTGGTATCCCACTGTCTCCCTGCTGGTCTCCCTGCATTTCTGTGTAACTGACATGGGCACATGCTGGTATCGATATGATTCTAATATATTCTTCTTGGAAAGGAGAGATGGGATGTTAGAGCTAACAGTAACTCTAAAGAGGACCTTGTTCCAAGAGGAACAGTGACCTGCCCAAGGCCGCAGGTCTTTAACCAGAGTCAGGACTTCACTCCAGCATGCTGACTCTGAAGTCAGAGCGCTTTTCACTGCCCATGTTTCTGTGCCTTAAGGAGGGCTTATGCGTGAAGCAGATGAGGCCCTGCCCTTTTCAGGGCATTAAGAAAAGTGAAATGGAAGAATCATTAAATAAAAGGAAAAAATAAAAAGGAAAACGAGATGTCAGCATGTAGGCATTTTTTTCCTTTTTGCAGTATTATGATGCATTTTGTATACGACAGATATGAAATTTAATTAGAAATCAATCTTACGTTAAAAGGCGCTGCTGTATTTCTTCCCAGGAATCCCTGCGGTTCTCATCGACATACATTCGGAACAGGATCCTCAAACAACAGGCCAGGCTGCTAGTTTCTTGTTTTAGAAGATTGGGTTTAGATTTGCCCTTAAAACCTACAGATCATATAGTCACATAAATAGCACACATTTCTAGGATAATGCTGAGAAACTGGGTGGGAACTAGTAATCTAGTTAGTTTTGGAAATACTGAAAAATCTCATGTTCTTAATACAACTCAACTGCAATATCTGATGAAGGCAGTCATGACTCTTCCAAAAGTTATCCTCTGTATAAGATACACTTCATTCCTCAGTGACCCGAACTGTTCTCCATTTAGTCTTTACTCATAAGCTGGTGAAACCATTAGTCTCATCTCCTCAAATGTAACAGCTCTTAAGAATTCTAGTATTTTCTTTTTTTTCCCCCTGAGTTGCACTGAAGGACTACCTAGCATTTTTCTAAGTTGCAAGACCTTTTCTCTACAAAACACATACAAGAACACACGTTCTTAAAACAAAGCAGTATTAATCAGCTAAGGAGATGTGTAAACCACTCTTATAAGCAAAACCTTATTATAGGCAAAGACATAAAATATCTGGATATTTTAAAGCCATGGAGAAAAATGACATTAATTGCGGGTTAAATAGGTATTTGGGGAGAAAAATTAAAGTAATGGTAATAATAGAAAAATTATATAAAGTATCATTTTTGTGCAAAGTTCAAAATAATGAGAATCCTACCGCCACCCCTGAATAAATACATATATTTACCTCTAGGATTTATGTATTTATTTTTGGAGGCAGGAAAGACAGAGAACCCTTAAAAGCCTAAGAAAACTTATGAATGCTTTCGGTTTCTCCTAGAATGCCACACTTTTCATATATTTAACTTTGAAGTTAATGTAAAATTTCTTGACTCACTAGATCAATTCAATTATTCAATTCTCTTTCAATTTGTCTTTTCATCAAATTCTTTTTCTTTTCTTTCTTTTTTTTTTTTTTTTGAGACAGAATTTTACTCTGTCTCCCTGGGTAGAATACAGTGGTGTCATCATAGCTCACAGCAACTTCAAACTCCTGGGCTCAAGTGATCCTCTTGCCTCAGCCTCCTAAGTAGCTGAGACTACAAGTGCCAGCCACAATGCCTGGCTAATTTTTTCTAATTTCAGTAGAGATGGGGTCTCACTCTTGCCCAGGCTGGTCTCAAACTCCAGAGCTCAAGGGATCCTCCCACCTTGGCCTCCCAAAGTGCTAGGATTATAGGCGGGAGCCACCCTACTGGGCCTTTCATCAAATTCTTAGTAAGAATCTACTGTGTGTCAGGCAGCATCCCTGGTACTGGGATAAAATCTACATAGCATTTCCCTTCTTTCTCCCTCAAGCATGAAAATATCTGGTAAATTATTCCAGCTGCACTTAAAATCTCAGAAATTTTCCAAAGCCTTTCATGTTTTAGGATGGTGACCAGTGTGGCCTTACCTGCCCGCCAGAGGACAGTACGCTGCTCGTAATTGGAGTTGAAGGCCTTTGAGAATGAATGGGACTCCTGCAAGCAGTCCAACAGCTTGAAGAGGTGCTGGGAAGACATGTACTTATACATGCCCTGATCCTCCGTCTCTATGTGGATATCTGCATCCAGTGTGTCTTGCTAGAGGACAGAGGAGAGCTAAGTGAAGAAGATGGAGTGGTTTTGGGCATTGTGATTGCAGACAAAGGCAGTCATGACTTTCTAAAAGCGATCCTCTCTGTAAGATATACCTCATTCCTCAACACCAGGAACTATTTCCACTGAGACTCTGCTCACTGGCTGGTGAAGGAACATACTGGGCTCCTGCAGGACGGCAGGCTCGACTGGCCAAAGTTTCGGTTTCATCAGTGCTGCTTTCGTCGCATAAACAGGAGAGTGTGAGTGAGTGAGTGAGTGAGTGAGTGAGTGTGTGTGTGTGTGTGGCTCCAATTATTTCACTACAGGATTGAATTCTTCTCTTTTTATTTTATAAAGAAATTGAAAAATGAGAAAATCAAAATGCAATATATGTGATAAAAGATGTGAATCTCAAACATACTAAAGACAAAAATTGGTAAGCAAAGCCCAAGTGGCATTTTTAGCCTCCAATCAGGTAATTACTGAACCAAATAAGCTCAAAATGACTGTGTTTGCAAACATGAAAGGAGGAGGGGAGAAAAACCCAACACTTTAAGACATGTATGAAATGCATGAAATTTTATTGAACATGTTGCCTAAAATTTGAGACATAATTAGGGATTTTATATTTCTTGAGACTTCTAGAAATAAACCGACTCTCCTTACAAGCCAGAAGTTAAAAAAGGGAAGAATGTGCAATACTTCCCAAATTGATCTACAGATTCAACACAATCCTTATCAAAATCCCAGGTGATTTCTTTGCAGAAATCAATGAGCTAATCCTAAAATTCATATGGAAATGCAAGTGACAAAAAACAGACAAAATAATCTTGCATAAGAGGCACAAAGTTAGAGGACTTCCCAACTTCAAAACCTACTAAAAGGCTACAATAATCAGGAAAGCATGGTACTATCATAAAGATAGACCTATAACAATGGAATAGAGAATCCAGAAATAAACCCTTATATTTATGGTCAAGTCATTTCCAACAAGAATGCTGGAAAACTCACTGGAGAAAGAACAGACTTTATGACAAATGGTGCTGGGACAACTGGATATCACATGCAAAAGAAAGAAGTCAGACCCCCTACCTCCCATCTCATACAAGAATGAACTAAAAAACAGATCAAAGATCTAAATGTAAGAGCTAAAATTATGAAACTCTTCAAAGAAAACATAGGCCTAAATCTTTGTGACTTTGAAACAGGCAATGCTTTCTTAGATTGGATACCAAAAGCACCAAGTGACTAAAGAAAACTAGGCAACTTGGACTTCATCAAAATTAAAAACTTATGTGCTTCAAAGGATGCCATAAAGAAGCTGAAAAGACAACAGACAGAATGGGAGGAAATGGTTGCAAATCATATATCTGATAAGAGATTAGTATATCTAGAATATATTAATGTAAGAACTCTTACAATTCAACAATAAAAAGATAAGTAACACAATTTTGAAATGGGCAAAGAATTTGAGTAGACATTTCCAAATATATGCAAATGACCAATAGGCACAAAGATGCTCAACATCATTAGTCATGGGAAAATGCAAATCAAAACGACAGTGAGATACTACTTCACATCCACTAGAGTGGCTATAAAAATAATTTTAAAAAAGGACAACACCACCATTGGTGAGGATGTGGAGAAACTGGAACCTTCATACACTGCTAGTGGGAAACAGTCTGGCAGTTTCTCAAAGAGGCAGACCGAGTGTTACCACATGACCCAGTAATTCCACTCCTAGATACACGTCCACGAGACACATGTCCACACAAATGTTCGTAGCAGCGTTATTCACAATAGCCAGACAGTGAAAATAACTCAAATGTCCATCAATTCATGAATGAGTAAGTGAAATGTGGTATATCCATGCAATGGAATATTATTTAGCAATAAAGAGGAATGAATAACTTTATGGACACATGCCACAAGGTGGATGAACCTAGAAAACATTATGCTAAATGAAAGAAGCCAGACACAAAAGCTCACATATTGTATGATTCCTTTTATATGAAACGTTCAGAATAGGCAAATCCATAGAGACCTAAGTACTTAAGTGGTTGCCAGGACCCAAAAGAAGTGGGGAACAGGGAGTTATTGCTAATGACTATAGCATTTCTTTTGCAGTAATCAATATATTCTCAAATGAGACAGTGGTGATGTTTGCACAAATTGGTAAATATACTAAGACTGTTGATTTTTAAACTTAAAAAATAAAAAACCCAAAAAGGACAGCTTATGGCTCACAGATGTATTTTGTTCAGCAGTAATAAAATTTACATTAATTTCCCGTATTTAAAAGACAGATTTCCTATATGAAAAAAATCTCAATTCTGGCTCCTCTCGAAAAACTGCAATACCATTACAACTTAATCCACCTGGATGGCAACACACCCCCGGAGCTGGGAGATGGCCGCTGCTTTGGCTGACCTAGAGAGTTCTGGTTTACCGCAGTCGCTACCCAGCCTGTCTCACTCGCCCTGAATTTGTTGGCCCCCGAAGCACTGAGGTTTGCAATTTATGGTGTGGGATTACTGTCCAACCTCTGGACACTCAGTTCTGTTTTTGAGAATCTCTTATAGATAGCTGCATATATTTAATACAAAACCAAAACGCGAAAATTTCTGAAGGAAAAACTTGTGTCTTTATACACATATTTTCCCTCTCAGTTATTTATAGTTAAACTTGTTTACCAATTATGGCAAATAGTTCCTGCGAAAACACTTTTTTCAAAGCACCAAGGTAGGCAGGTGGCATCGGAGCAGTGATATGTTGGTTAACCACCTCTCTGGGGACTAAAAAAATTGAAGCCCCAAGTTCTAGCGTTTGCTGATTTCTGTGACATAAATAACTTCCATCGAGGCCAATTTCAAGCTACCAAAACGCTGTCACTGAATGAGGGGCTGAGAAGAGGTCAACGGGCAGGATCCAGAAAGCCAGTCTGAGCTGAATCCAGCACACGCCACACTGGAACCACCTCACTCCTCGGCCTGCGGTTCCTACCTGGGCAGCAACCATGTGCTCTGCATCCTCCTTTTTGCTCGTCGCCGGGTAGAACACGATGTTGTCAATGGTCTGTATCAGTTCCAGCTGGACCACACACTTGATGAGGAGGCTGGCAAACAGTTTCTGATCTATATTAGATGATAAAGATTAACCCTAATAATGATTGACTCAATATTGTGTAAATATTCACCGAGCTCCTACTATGTGCCAGGCATGATTCCTGATAGCAATCAATAAAACCAGACAAAAAAAATCCCTGCTCCTATGGTGCTGACAGGCAATAAATAAAACATTTAACTATAAGATACAGTATGTCAAATAATGAGGACATAAGCTAGAGACAGGGACATGACATGTCATGGCGGCGTTGCAAGTTTAAATAAGCTGGTCAGAAAAGGTCTCTATGAAAATGTGGTATCTGAGTGGAGACCTGAAGAGGGTGAGGGAGTCAGCTGCGCAGGTTCCGTGTCTGCAAGCACGTTCCTCTGCCGCCAGACGGGCCACTCCTATAGATCAGCTCTGGACTGAGCCCTAACCACATGAGGTTCCTGCAGCAGCCAGCCTCTCTGAAAAGGCGAGAATCTCAGTTTTGGGCGGGCACCCAAGTGGCTCTTCTAAGTTCTTAGTTTTGGGAACGCTTTCTGTCTACACTAACGGTAGCAGCTGCTTTCTGCATTTTCTACTTCTGTATCCCTTAAGAGTAGCCTCTTACTCCTTTTAGTGGTTAGCAACCTTTGACTAGTTAATGATTCTTTATATTGAATTTTTCCTGTTCAAATTAGCAGTGTGGTTTCTGTCTACTGACTAGACTCTGACTCCAACCATCTTTGTGTTCCTGGGGGTGCAGGGTGGTCTCATGTCAAACACTTCGTAAGTGTTAACTCATTTGACTATTGCCAAAGTAGAGATTCCTTTCCCAACTTATTGTGATAGAAATGCTGAAAACAGTAAATAAAGGTGTGATAGGAATCAAGGAGACCGAGCTGTCTTTAAGTTTTTCAAAGTGTTTGTGAAATTACATAAACATATAACAATTCTCTATGCAGAATGTTTTAATTTTTTTTCTTTTTTTGAGACAGAGTCTCGCTCTGTTGTCCTGAGTGGAGTGCTGTGGCATCAGCCTAACTCATAGCAACCTCAAACTCCTGGGCTCAAGCCATCCTGTAGCCTCGGCCTCCTGAGTAGCTAGGACTATAGGCACATGCCACCACGTCTAGCTAATTTTTTCTATTTTTTTGTAGAGACGGGGTCTCATTCTTGCTCAGGCTGGTCTAGAGCTCCTGAGCTCAAGCGATCCTCCCACCTTGGCCTCCCAGAGTGCTAGGATTACAGACATGAGCCACCATGCCCGGCCAGAATGTTTTAATTTTTTTAAAAATATAGTAGAGTTGCAGCAGATGTACATTCAACTTATACCAATTTGATGACAGCATTTTGGACCAAAAATAAAAGGGAAGAAAGGAAATGATACTAATGGTGCAAAGATTTTGCCTGCCTGAACTTATGCCGAGAAGGGAGGCTGAGCTGGGAGACTGGGAGGAGCAAGTGCAATATTCCCTGGGGGAGCAGGAGGGCAGTCAAGTCCCAGGCACTTCTCAGAGTGCAGACATCTCGCTGTGCTGAGAGTGGTTCTCCTTTTGAAAGAAATGTACACTTGGCCTCCTCACATAAGCTAACCACTTTATCTGGAGCTGATGAAGAAAAAGAGATCATTCTATCACTGGACACTGGAGAGAAACTGGTTGTGCAGCAGTTACTGAGAGACAGCATGTCAGTCCCAACATGGTGCCTCTTTAATGGATTTCAAGGGTGACTACTTTTATTCCTTCTAAAGAAAATGGTGACCACACACTGCTTTTGTCTAACGTGCTGCTTCAGAAGTTAACTTCAATGTTAACACCTACAGCCTGGCATGCTGAGGTCGGGGTGGGACTGCTATAAAGGCAAACAAAGGGGCACACAACTTTCAAAGGACCAGAATAACACTTTATAAGTTCTGATTCCTTAATCTGCTAAAAGGGTGTCTGAATCCCAACTCTATCTACTGCATATTGGCAAGTTATAGCATCTGTCTAAGCCCCAGTTCACTCAAATGTAAAACAGTCCCTCTTCAAAGGCCAGTATTAATAGTAATATCAGGATTAAATGAGATCACGTACACGAAACACACAGTACAGTGCCTGGCACGTTCCCACTGTTCAATCTATTTTTTAGAATGCTAGATAGTAAAACACACCATAAGCAACATTAAGAGACAAGTTGGTAGAAGTAATCTGAAACTTATATACAGAAAAAGGATTTTTAGTACATAAGGAACTCCTCTAAACCAATAAAGAAAGGACCAACAACACATACCAAATGCTAAAAGATTATAGAGTTCATAAACGAGAAGGTGGCTCTCAAATATATGAAAAACTGCTCAATTTCACTCATAAGAAAACTCCAAATTAAAATTACTCCAAAGTTACCAAATTTCATCTAACCGCTCCCAAAGATCATGTAAACAGGCACAATCTTATCTGTCAGGAATTTGGAAATATCTGTCAAAATAGCAAATGCACTTATTCACTGACCCCATGATTCTATTTCTAGGAACTTATTAAATAAACTCACAGCTGACATGTGTATCAGGTTATTCAATGCAGTATTGTTTCTAACAGCAAAAGATTAGAAATATAAATGTTCATTAGTAGGGGCCCAATTAAGTAAATAAAGTTACATCTATATACTGGGATAACAGACAATAGTATAAAAAGAAGCGAAAGCTCCTTATGTACTGATTTTAAATGATTTCTAAGATACATTAAGTGAACAAAATAATGCGTAGTATTCCATAGTTTATATAAAAAGGAGAAGTCATATGTACTAGATATGTATGTATGTAAATGTATATGTGTATGTATTTGCTTGCACATGGATAAAATGACCCTGGAAAGGTACATGACAAGCTGGTAACTGGCTGCCACAAGGAAGGGAACTGGTAGACCGAGGCCCAGGGGTAGAAGTGGCTTATCATGTTTACCCTTCTGTGCTTTCTGAATATTTGAATCAGGTAAATGTGTTACTTACTTAAAATAAATAAAAAAGTGGCCTTACTTGCATATGGTCTGCCCTTCCAGCTGTCATCTGTTGGGTTAGAGAGCTGGCTCTGGCCTCTTTCAGAGGCATTTTTATCTAAGCTGCTTAAAGACTGGCGGTCCAGATCCACATCCTAAATGTAAACCAGAGAGAAATACAATGCTCACGTTTCTTCATTTTAAGTCAGGGCCTGGGCAGAGATGCGCCTGTTTTAACACAGCCAGCCCAGCCCGAATTTAAGTGCCTTGCTCAGCTCAAAGCAAAATTACACTTGGATGCTTAATGTAGCACTTCTTCAAGACTGCATTGGAGAGATTAAGAATTTCAATTATTTTTCCCCCTATTAAAATTTCACATTTCCTTATTCCAACTCAAAAGACATTTCCCTATGTATTATGATTTAACAATAAGTGTGACAAATTTTTAATGAGATCAAGTTAAAAAAATAAATAAGTAGTACAGTAACTAGTTTTTAAAAAAGCTGATAGCAGAAGACAGAGTTAAGAAACAGAAAATGTTTAAATAATGTGCTTCGTTTTTAAGTTGCTATGTCCCGAATGCCTTTTAAAATCTAATGGCCTTAGAGTTACTTGGGAATAAAAGTTAATTATTCAATGTCTCCATGTAAACCAAAACCAAAATATTTTAAAGTGAGATTTGAATTAAAACCTCTTTAAGTAGTCTCACACAAAAAGTAAGAACTACCACTTCTTTGGTGGAGAGGAAAGCACCTTTTATTTAGGAGGGCAAGAAACAAGGACGGTCACATCACAGCATTATTTGTAACACTGAAACATTAGAACTGACCTGTGAGTTTAATAAGGGAGAATTAGTTAAAGAAATTATAATAACATGCATCAACTGAAAAGGCTATTTTCAAAGAATAGTTAAGAATATGGAAAAATACTCACAATGGTGTTAATAAACTGTGCCAATTGATCCCAAATTAACAAATATGTTAATGAATATATTATTTTTAGAGATTATAACCTTTTTAATTCACTTCTTATCAAGAAAGTATAAACTGTATAGGCTCATTATACTTTTTTTTTTAATCTTTTTTTGAGACATGGTCTTGCTGTTGCCCAGGCTGGAGTGCAGTGGCGTCATCATAGCTCACTGCAACCTCAAACTCCTGGGCTCAAATGATCCTCCTGCCTCAGCCTCCTGAGTAGCACATCATAGGTTTGCACCACCATGCCTGGTTGGTTTTTTCTATTTCTGGTATAGACAGCGTCTCGATATGTTGCTCAGGCTGTTAATCTTTTACTGAGATATGAGAAGAAAGAAAAGACAAAGGAAAAGAAAAATCCTACCAAATGTTTTTCTGATGAATCTTCCTCCATTCCTGCAGGTCTCCATGTCAGCAAACTTAAGGGAATAGAAGAGAAGGAAAAATGTTCAATGTCAAAGGAAGCAGGAAATTTATGATATCCACCAAATAAATTGTAATAATTGCATGAACACTTACACATGTGGGATAGTTGTTTTGAAAATATCCAACATACAGTTGCACGTTTCATCCCAAACATCAGGGCTGAATTTCTCTCCATTGGATATTACTAAGTTTTCTAAACAATTTGTACCTGATCGAGCCAATTGTTCATTATCTGCAAAATAAAGCAATACCTATCATTAAACTTCTACTGCTGTTTTGATGCCAACCAGGTCCCAAATAGTTTACACTGTGAGGTGGAGTTTATAGGCTTTTCCTTTTTTTTAATAGGCTTTTCCTTTTTTTTTTTTTTTTATGAGACAAGGTCTTGTTTTCTTGCCCCAGATAGAGTCCAGTGCCATCATCATAGCTCTATTTTTTATAGAGATGGGGTCTCTATGTTGTTCAGGCTGGTCTCGAACTCTTGGCCTCAAGCAATCCTCTCACCGTGGCCTCCCAAAGTTCTAGGATTACAGGCATGTTCCAACCCCAGCCTGTTTTTTTTTTGGGGGGGGTAGGCTTTTAATTAATGAAGCAACACTATAGACAGTATTAAAATTTTTATAGTTTAAGTAGGCTATGAAGAAGTAAAATTATTTATTTAAGAAGTAAAATTAGGCCGGGCGCGGTGGCTCACGCCTGTAATCCTAGCTCTCTGGGAGGCCGAGGTGGGTGGATCGTTCTGAGCTCGGGAGTTCGAGACCAGCCTGAGCAAGAGCGAGACCTCATCTCTACCAAAAATAGAAAGAAATTAAT
>CAUYSK010101420.1:0-22928 GCA_963575035.1 Avahi laniger
TGGTTTTATGTGCCAGCTCAGAAGTTCAGATATTGTCCTTCAGGCTATAAGGAGCTATTGAAAAATTTGTATTCAATCATTCAGCTAATAGTTTGTAGCAGAAGCTGTGGACGCCCAATTCCTGTCCCTCTGGCCTCGCCATTTCAGCAGTCGCTGATGTCCGACTGTCGCTATCTGTAGCAGCTCTTGGCCCGAGGCTTCCTCCGGAGCTGCTGAAGGCTGCTCTGCCGTGATCACAGCAGGCTGGAAGTGCCAGGGGTGACTCTGCCTTCCCCGGAGCGTCTCTTAACCTACCGGAATCGGCGGACAAACAGGCCACCTCCCTCTCCTCTTGGCAGTGCCCTGCGCTGCCCCCGGAAGTCCCCAGCCGGCTCCAGTCCCAGTCGCCCACCACCACCTGCCTTCCCTGCCCGACTCCTGGTGTTTCCTGGGGTCACCTCCTAAAGAAACCACTTGCCCTCGAATTCCTGCCTCAGTTTCTCCTTCTGGGGAACCCTAACTGCATCTAGATCTCAGGCATCTATCCGCTCTACGCCGGGAACGAGGAAACCCCAGTTTCTGCTCGTGCACGCGCTAGCAGTAGAGGAGAAAAACCACAAACAAAGAAACCAATGATATGTATATATGATTTTATGCGACTCTCCGGGAAGAAAAATAAAATAGGGCGCGGTGGTTTTTAAATATGTCCAGAATCACTGAGAGTAGTTTTTAAGTGTTCTCACCATAAAAATGGTAAGTACCGAAGTAATGCGCATGTCAGTTGGCTTCATTTAGCCATTCCCCAAGGTATGCACATTTCCAAACATCATATTGGACATGATTAACATACACGATTTGTATTTGCCAACTAAAAATCAGTTGAGGGAGGCCGAGGCAGGAGGATCGCTTGAGGCCAGGAGTTCTAGACCAGCCTGAGCAAGAGGGAGACCCCGTCTCTCCAAAAAATAGAAAAATTAGCCGGGCATGGTGGTGCACACCTGTAGTCCCAGCTACTGGGGAGGCTGAGGCAGGAGGATCGCTTGAGTCCAGGAGTTGAAGGCTGCAGTGAGCTATGATGACGCCACTGCACTCTAGCCTGAGTGACACAGTGAGACCATATCTCTAAATAAATAGGAGTTGGGACCGTGGGAGAGAGGGAGGTCAGCTTGCCGCACGATGGGGGTGGAGGGTCAATTTTTAGGACTGGCTGCCTGTGACCGGGTGTCCCTCTCGCAGGAAACTGGCTCATACTAGCAGACGCCCCGTGGCTCTTATCTGATGTGTGTCCAGTGTGCTCCTACGAAGACAGCCGCCGTCTAGGAGAGCCCTGGCCAGGAGGAGAGTTAGGTTGAGGTGCGTTGGTCAGGTGAGACTCAGAGGAGGCCACTCAACGAAACTCAGGAAATAGCAGAAGCAGTTTTTACTTACAGATCCCAGAGAGAGGCTAGCAGCTTGTCTCACAGGGACAAAGGGAAGGGGCCATCTGGGACACCCACCCACAACCAGGGGATGGGGGACAAGAGAGAGAGACGGGGGATCTGCGGGCTGAAGCCTCAGGGTTAGGGTTAGGGCAATACCAAGCCAGTTTCCCACAGGGGGTTCTGATTGGTGGGTTTAGAAGAAGCAGATGCGAGTCCCGGAGGGTCACTCTGGGCTGACAGGTGGTCACTGCAGCGTATCTGTGCCATCCATGGCGAAGCTTGGAGGTCAGTGGGGTGGGGGGCAGTCAAGTAGGGTGTATGTAGCTGTCCCACAGAGCAGTGGTCAGTGTCACCACCGCTGAGCCCTGCTTCTGGGATAACAAAATCCAACTGATATTTAAAATGGGTGCCGAGGCAACTTAAAATTATAGAATTTTTTTTTTTTTGGAGACAGAGTCTCACTCTGTCGCCTGGGCTAGAGGGCTGTGGCGTCAGCCTAGCTCACAGCAACCTCAAACTCCTGGGCTCAAGCGATCCTCCTGCCTCAGCCTCCCAAGTAGCTGGGACTATAGGCGTGCACCACCACGTCCGGCTAATTTTTATTTTTTTGGTAGAGACGGGGTCTCCCTGCGTTGAGCAGACTCGTCTCCAACTCCTGGCTCAAGCGATCCTTCCGCCTCGGCCTCCCTAGTATTTATTTGTATTTCACAAACGCTTGTGTATTAATGTATCACCTTCCACGTGCCAGGCATGGTCTCAAGAGCCGTACACTGAAATCTTCACAACGACCTAGAGAACGGCAGTTTCTTAGACCGCTCTGGTCTCTCCCCTCCCTGCCCGGGGCCCAGCTCCCGCGCTGCCCGCCCCCGCAGGTCACCCCCATCCTTCGCGGGCCCAGCGCCCCAGCTCTCCCGCCTCCGCCTGGCAAATTGATTGTTAGTCTGCAGCCCTGGGCCGCGCCGCTGCGAAGGCAAGTTGAAATCTTTCCTTCCGGGCGAGCCAGGCCCCCCGTCACCCTCACCCCGGTTTCTCACAGTCCTGGTCCTGCAGCCCCCCCCTTGCCAAGCCTGGTTCCGCTTCTTCCCTGGTCCCTCACATGCCCCTGCACCCCAGGGGCTTTGAGAGAGAATGTGACAAAAAGAAACTTCCCCCACCCAAAGGAACTTGGCACTCTGGCGTGAGCCTGTAGTCCCAGCTACTCAGGAGGTTTAGGAGGGAGGATCGCTTGAGCCCAGGAGTTCAAGGTCAGCCTGGGCAACATAGCAAGACCCCATCTCAGGAAAAATAAAAAAGAAAAAGGGAAAAAAAGTCCCCTGAAGAACCAGAGCTTTTCTGGGGACGGGGGAGACAGTGATGGGGTGCCTCATGGTGCCCATCTGAGGCCCACTTGCCTAGAGGTTGTCACCTGGGGTAATTCTGCAACCCGCCCCCCAGGGGCAATTCGGCAATGTCTGGAGTCTTGTTTGGTTGTCAGACTCCAAGGGAGGCTTGTTACTGGCATCTGGTGTAGAGACCAGAGACGCCTCTCAACATCCTACCACGCACAGCACAGCCCCCACTGCACAGAATGATCTGGTTCCAAATGTCAATAGCTCCAAGGCTGAGAAATCCTGCCCTGGGCTCTGCCCCCCACCCTGGGGACACGGGGTGCAGCCCGGCTCAGGGGAGGAGGCTGCCAGGACATCAGAAACATTTTCAAACTCCCCCAGGGGATTTTCTTGTGCAGCAAGGCTTGGAGACTGCTGGTGCAGGGGGCCGGGGGTTTCGCGGTCCCTGCCGGGCTGCATGACCCAGTCCCAGTCTTCCCACGGTACTGGGCGTCGGTGGCTCGAGGCGCGCAAGGATAACAACGGTGGAAACACGGTCGGCCTGGCAGCCCTGCACCCTCTGCCCACGCGTGACCCCTAAAACGAAGGGATGGCAGTGACCTCCTTGGCGCGTGCAGAGCACTCCCGGGGAGGAGCGGCGGTGAGGCCCGGGACACAGCGTGCTCACTCGTGCACTCTCTCACACACGTGCACACACACCCTCACGCGTGTGCACATTCACACATGCACACGCGGGGACACCCTCGCACCGGCAGGCACTCGCTGTCACACTCACAGCCTGACAGTGTCACGCGCGCTCACACATTCTCACGTGCACGGGCGCGCGCACTCTGCAAACACCGGTGGCCCCGCCACCCTCCCCGCCCTCCCGTCTGCAAGCCGCCCTAAGACTCTGTAAATGTCACCGGCTGCTGCCGCTCTGGCCTGGGGAGGAGGGGGTCCTGGGCGGGAGGGCGGCTGAAGATGCCCCATCTCTGTGCTTCAGGACTGGGCCCACTTAGAGCGGAGCCCGGCCTCCAAAACCAGGACAGCCCTCAGTGCCAGCACCCGTAGGTCTCTGTGGCCAGGCAGTGTGGGGAGACCCTCCTGGACCAAGGACCAGCTTCAGGCCTGGAGTGACGCGCGTGACTGAGATCCTTTGTTTGTTGTTCATTCATTGATTCATTTTGCATGTTCCATTCAGCACCTTCCGTGTCCCCACTCTGTCCTGGGCACTGTGGGCGCTGCAGTGACCAATATAAAAGTCCCCGGCCGGGCGCGGTGGCTCACTCCTGCCACCCAAGCACTTTGGGAGGCCGAGGTGGGAGGACAGCTTGAGGCCAGGAGTTGGAGACCAGTCTGAGCAAGAGCAAGACATTGTCTCTACCAAAAAAGAAAGAAAGAAAGAAAAGAAAAATTAGCCGGATATGGTGGTGCACACCTGTAGTCCCAGCTACTCGGGAGGCTGAGGCAGGAGAATCACTTGAGCCCAGGAGTTGGAGGCTGCAGTGAGCTGTGATGATGTCACTGCACTCTACCTGGGTGACACAGCAGGACCGTGTCTCAAAAAAAAATTTCCCCCCTCACTTGGGACTGGCATCCTCCAGCAGAGAGATGGACACTAAATGAGCACGTGTGTGTGCACGTCTGTGTATGTGTGTGCGTGTGTATGTGTGCGCACATGTGTGTATGTGTGCATACGTACACGTGTGTGCGCGTGTGCGCATGTGTACGTGTACGTGTGCACATGTGTGTACTGATGCGCATATGTGCACGTGTGTGCATGTGAGCACGTGTGTACGTGTGTGCATATGTACACGTGTGTGTGTGCCCGTGTGTGTGAGCACGTGTGTGTGTAAAGCCTCCATAAGGGACACAGAGGAAAAAAAAGCCGTGATGGAGGGAAGGCCTGGCCCTGAGGCTGACACTGAAGGGAGCGGCTGCGGGGAAAGGGCTCCAGGCGGAGGGAACAGCAATGGCCGAGAAGCAGTTCTGCGGGCAGCAGGGAGGCCAGGGTGTCTGCGACAGGGGAGTCACAGGGAGGAACGTGGGCAAGGGGGTGCCACGGAGAAGGCAGGGCCCACTGGGGGGAGGCCTGGGGACGCCAGTGAGGGGCCAGGATTTAATTCCAAGCGAGCTGGTCCCCGGGAGGGCTTTAGAGGCAGGAGCCGCCGTGGCGATGGGCGTCCTGGGGCTGCCTTAGCAAAGGACCACGGAGTGGGCGGCTTAAAACAACGAGAATTTCTTCTCTGCCGGTTCTGGGGGCCCGAAGTCCAAAACCAAGGTCGAGAGCCCTCCAGAGGCCCTAGATGGGGATCCTCGCCCGTCCCTTCCCCGGTCCCGTGGCTCCAGGCGTTTGTTGACTTGTGGCCGCATCATTCCCGTCTCCGCTTCTGTCTCCTCTGTCTCTGTGTCCAGATATTCCTCTCCGTTCTTTTACAAAGTTCTCGTTGGATTCGGAGCACACATTCCTGTAGGGGGTCCATCTTGAGAGCCTTAACCAATGACATCTGCAAAGACCCTGTTTCCAAATAAGGTCACATTTTGAGGTTTCCAGGGGATATGAATTTTGATAGGACTCTATCATTCAATCCACTGCATTTGGTTTTGAAACAGTGGAGTCTGGGCTGGGCTCCGTGGCTCAGTAATCCCAGAGCTTTAGGAGGCCAAAGTAGGAGGATCGCTTGAGGCCAGGAGTTTTGGAGACCAGCCTGGGTAACATAGCAAGCCCCCATTTCTGCGAAAAAGAAAAAAAAATTTAGCCAGGTGTGGTGGTGGCACTTTGTAGTCCCAGTACTTGGGGAGGCTGAGGCAGGAGGATCGCTTGAGCCCAGGGACTTGAGGCTGCAGTGAGCTGTGATCGTGCCAATGCACTCCAGCCTGGGTGACAGAGTGAGACCCTGTCTCTTAAAAAAAAGCATATGGTGCGGTCTGCTGGCCTCTCAGGCTGGGCGCACCCCAGGAAGCTCCCTCTCTGACAGTCTCATTCATCGCCTTCTGCCTCCGACCTGGCCTCCCGACCACTGGGGTCCCACACCCAGCCACGACCAATCTGGTAGGATCCACCCCTCTGTTCCACCTTTGAGTGAGCAGCACTGCAGCCTGAACCCCCCCGCTGGCGAGGACCGTGGGCAATTCAATCCCATTCCCCACCCCAGAGACCCTTCTGAAAAAGAGCTAATTATATCCTGCCCCCAGAGCCGGTCCGGCGGGGCTGGCAGCACGTGCTCAAACACAGAGCTCCCTATATATTTCTAATTCTGCAGCCATACTTTGATTAGAGCGCTGATGTGTTGTGTACGACCTCAGGGACCTCATTATTTTTCTAACTCAAATAAATACGGCGTTCGGAAAGCAGGGGAGGGGCGGAGGGGAGAGGGGTTGGAGGAAAAGACGCAGGAAACTCCATCTATAAAAAGAATTCAGGGCTTAATGAGCTTTTAAAACTTGCCAACCTCCCCCCGACCCCCTGACACCGATCTACGAACAGAAGAAGCCGTGGCGGCCGGCTTGGGCTGTGGGATCTGGGTCGGGGCAGGGGAGGCCCACCCTGCCAGGGTGGCTGGGTGTCTGTAAGATCTGAGGGGGTGGGGGATGATGGGGGTGGTCTCAGTCCAATCTTCAGGAATCCTCAGCAATCTTAAATCCAGGTGGACTTGGGGTGTGTTGCTCTGAGAAAGATCTAGAATTTCCTGATCCCCTAGACCAGGGGTCCCCAACCTATGGAGAGTTGTAAAATGATTTCGTCATATATTACAATGTAATAATAATAGAAATAAAGCGCACAATAAAAGGAATGTGCTTGAATCATCCCAAAACCACCTCTCCTCCTGCCCCTGGTCCGTGGAAAAATTGTCTTCCATGAAAACGGTCCCTGGTGCCAACAAGGTTGGGGACTGCTGGACCCACTCGGGCTGGTGTGAGGAGGAACCTTGTCTCATCCTTGTGTGTCTGGAAATTCGTCCCCAGAGACTTCCCCCAGGAGAGGCTGGGGTGAGCAGATGGGGAAACTGAGGCAGGGCAAGGCAGGTTGGACCACAGGTTGCGCACTCGGTGCGCACACTTGGAGTCCGCTACAGCCCACCTCCCCGCCGGGGCAGACAAGCCTGGGCTGGGGTTGGGGGCTGCCCCCCTAAGCCTCCACCGGCCTGAGGAGCCCCCTCAGTGGCCCTGGTGCGGAGGTGGAGGTGAGTGTGGGCGGTGACCACGGACGGAGCTCCCGAAAGGGCAGAGTGACCTTCCAGTCACTGCCCATGTGCATCTTTCCAACAGGAGCAAAGAGCCTCCCCGGAGCAGGCGGCAAAGCCAATTTCAAGTGAAAGATGAGTTTCGTGGGCAGAAATGAGCTCCGGGCTGAGAAATTTCTGTGTGACGAAAATCCCAGGGAGCAGGGCAGACCCAGGGCAGCTGGGCAGGGGCCTTGGGCAGGACTCAGGGAGCTAGGAGGGGAAGGAAAGGATTGGAAAAAAAGATTGGGGCACCCGAAGACAGTCGGGGTACTCAAGCGGGGGATGGGGGGCAGGGGCAGGAAGATACCGGGGGCTGCAAGATGGGCAGAGAGGGGTCACCCCGGCCCCTCGGTCCGAAATGGCAGCCCCTGTCTCTTGCTTCCCCTCCTCCACCCTGCTGCAGTTTTCTTTGTGACACTTCCTTGTCACCCTCTGACATGCTGTTTGTCATCTGCCTCCCCTACCATGCCTGCCTGGCCTCACCTGACGGCAGAGAGCTTTGTCTGTCTCCTTGAAAGGTGGGCAGGAAGGTGTCAGCTGGGAGGGGACTTCCAGGAGGGGGTTATCAGTGGTGTCCTGGTAGGCCAGCTGCAGGGAGGGACCCAATTTGTAGTGTTTGCCAGTTCCCATGGTGTAAATTCTCCCTGCATGGTCGATTTCAAGCTGTGGGTGTGATGACATTGAACCCTAAGTTAGGGAGGGATGCGCAAAACTGGCCCTGACAAGACACTTTCAGCCAGGTTCGGTATAACGCTGGGTGTGGTCTCCTTGCCTGGAGTTGGCCCTCTTTTCTTTTCTTTTCTTTTCTTTTTTTTTTTTGAGACAGAGTCTCACTCCGTTGCCTGGGCTACAGTGCTGTGGCGTGAGCCTAGCTCACAGCAACCTCAAACTTCTGGGCTCAAGCGATCCTCCGGCCTCAGCCTCCCGAGTAGCTGGGACTACAGGCATGTGCCACCATGCCCAACTAATTTTTTCTATATATATTTTTAGTTGTCCAGCTAATTTATTTCCATTTTTAGTAGAGACGGGGTCTCGCTCTTGCTCAGGCTGGTCTCCAACTCCTGACCTCAAGTGATCCTCCCATCTCGGCCTCCCAGAATGCAAGGATTACAGGCATGAGCCACCACGCCCGGCCACTTCTTTTCTTTTTTTGAGACAGAATCTCACTCTGTCGCCTGCCCGGGCTAGAGTGCAGTGGTGTCATCATAGCTCACTGCAGCCTCGAACTCCTGGGTTCAAACCATCCTCCTGCCTCAGCCTCCTGAGTAGCTGGGACTACAGACACACACCACCATGCCGAGCTAATTTTTCTTTTAGTAGAGGTGGGGTCTCACTCTTGCTCAGGCTGGTCTCAAACTCCTGGCCTCTAAGCGATCCTCCTGCCTCCGCCTCCCAGAGTGCCAGGATCAAAGGCGCGAGCCACCACACCTGGCCCCTTTTTCCAGTTTTGGATCACGATGACGCAGAGGAGGGAAGCCTATAAGCCCCCTGCAGTGGCCCCCCGAGAATGTATAATTATTTCCATATCCCCATTTTACGAATGAGGACGGCCGAGGCGCAGGGAGGAGAAACACTCGCCTGAAGGCACGACGTGGGCGTGGAAGAGACGGGCTGTTGAGTCCAGTCCCCGTGCTTGGCCTCTGGGCTTCACTCCTGCCCGCCTGGGTTCTCCTGCCTGCACGTGGTTCGTACCTTTTACTGCCTTTTTTTTTCTTTTTTTCAGATTTTTAAAATTTATATTGTTGGGGTTCAGAAAACAGTACCCCAAGGAAAGGGCCTCGAAGCAAAAGTTTTTCCCTGACCTTCCCCCATCCTCCTGCCTGTCCCCTCGTCCCCATTCTCCCGAGGCCAGCAGTGGAACCTAGAACCTGACTCCCCAAGGCCGTGCGTAGAAGCCAGAACCTCTTTTCCTGGAAAGCAGCTGTGAAACGTGAAATTATTCTGCGTAAAAACTGGCTGTGAAGAGATTATCTGACACCTTGTTTGACTGTATAGATCATCAGATCCTCATTCCAAAGGAGGTCCTGCCCCACCCCCGGAAGGGAGGAATCCTGGCTCACAGAGGACATTGTGAGAGCTTATCCTTTCTGTCCAATCAGCTTTCTACATGGCTGTCCAGACTTTGTTGAACCCAAGCATAAAAATGGATAATTTCAGCCAGGCGTGGTGGCTCATACCTGTAATCCCAGCACTTTGGGAGGCCGAGGTGGGAGGATCACTTGAGGTCAGGAGTTGGAGACCAGCCTGAGCAAGAGCGAGACCCTGTCTCTACCGAAAATAGAAAAATTTTTAAAACGAGCCAGGTGTGGTGTGCACCTGTAATCACAACTACTGGGGAGGCTGAAGCAGGAGGATCACTTGAGCCCAGGAGTTCGAGGCTGCAGTGAGCTATGATTGTGCCACTGCACTCCAGCCTGGGCAATAGAGCAAGACCCTATCTCTAAAAAAAAAAAATATATATATATATATGTGTGTGTGTGTGTGTGTGTGTGTGTGTATTTTTTAAAAAAGGACAATTTTAATCCTAGCACTCTGGGAGGCCAAGGTGGGAGTATTACTTTAGCTCAGGATTTTGCGACCAGCCTGAGCAAGAGCGAGACCCCGTCTTTAAAAAAAAAAAAGGACAATTTTCCCTGTATCTTGGGGTCTTCATTCTGAAGGCTCCCCTGTATACACGTTAAATAAATTTGTAAGCCTTTCTCCAATGAATCGATCTGTCTCGTGTCAGTGATTTTTTAGTGAACCTTTACGGAGATAAGAGACTTGGTCCCTACAATACATGAAACATGCTCGTATTTTTGGGATACATGTGATATTTTGATACACTCATATCATGTATAGAGATCAAATCAAGGTAATTGGATATCCATCACCTTAAATATTTATCTTTTCTTTATGCTAGGAACATTTGAATTATTCTCTCTTAGCTATTTGGAAACGTGTAATAGATTATTGTCAACTATAATCTCAACCCTATGCATCTGTTGAACACTAGGTCTCGTGTGCTAAAGAGCAGCGTGAGCACATAGCCCTGTTGTCTGAGCATGGCCAAGTCATTTCCTCCCCCTGAGCCTCAGTTTTCCCTTCTATAAAATGGGTATATATTAGTGCCTATCCGACATGGCATTGTGAAGCTTCTCAGAGGGAATATTTGGCTCCTGTATCTCCTGATTCTTGACCTGCACACCACTGACATTTGGGGTTGGGTCATTCTTTATTGTGGGATCCTGTCTTGTGTATTGCGGGGGGATACTTAGCGGGATCCCGAGTTGTAACAATGCAAAACAATCCACCTTTGACCTTCTGATGGGGTCCCCATGGGCTGAACCCAACTGAAACCAGTGATGAGTTCTTTTTTTAGAGACAAGATCTAGGCTGTGCAGTGGCATCATCAGAGCTCACAGCAGCCTCGAACTCCTGGGCTCAAGTGATCCTCCTGCCTCAGTCTCCTGAGTAGCTGGGACTACAGGTGCATGCCACTATGCCTGGCTAATTTTTTTATTTTTTTTATTTTTTTTCGAGACAGAGTCTCACTCTCTTGCCTGGGCTAGAGTGCCGTGGCGTCAGCCTAGCTCACAGCAACCTCAAATTCCTGGGCTCAAGCAATCCTCCTGCCTCAGCCTCCTGGGTAGCTGGGACTACAGACACGCGCCACTGTGCATGGCTAATTTTTTCTATTTTTAGTTGTTTGGCTAATTTCTTTCTATTTACAGTAGAGACAGGGTCTTGTTCTTGCTCAGGCTGGTCTCGAACTCCTGAGCTCAAGCAATCCTCCTGCCTCGGCCTCCCAGAGTGCTGGGATTACAGGCATGAGCCACTGCGCCCAGCCTAATTTTTCTATTTTTTGTAGAGATGGGGTCTCGCTATGTTGCCCAGGCTGGTCTCGAACTCCTGGCCTCAAGCAATCCTCCGACCTTGGCCTCCCAAAGTGCTGGGATTACAGGCATGAGCCACTGTGCCCAGCCCATTGATAGGTTCTTACGCGTAGGCCTCCTAGGCATGGAACCGGGTGAAATAAGACGGGGAATCGACCATGCCCCCTCTGCCTGCGCAGACGTCAGACCTCCGTCCTTGTCTGTCACCATCAGCTGCTGCCCTCCCTCCCCTGTGTCAGTCACAGGAATTTCCCTCCGTGAACCTCTTGCACTCCCAACTCCGCCTTGGCAGCTGCTTCTCGGAGGACCCAAAAAAGCGGCGCAAGGGACATATCATAGTCAGCTGGGGCTGTGTACTCGTCAAGTTTAGCCAGAGAAACAGAACCAACGGGATATATATAGGCAGAGACAAGGGGATTTATTACGAGGAATTGGCTCACATCATGACGGAGGCTGAGGAGTCCCACAGTCTGCCGTCCGCGAGCTGGAGTCCCGGGAAAGCTGGTGGTGTGATTCCGGTCCAAACCCAAAGGCCTGAGACCCAGGGAAGCAAATGTGAGACCCAAGCCCAAGTCCAAAGGCTTGAGAAACGGGATCCCCAATGTCCGAGGGCAGAAGTTGGATGTCCCGGCTCAAGCGAGAACAGATTCAACCCTCCTCTGCCTTTTGGCTCCATCTGGGCCGTCGATGAGTCGGCCGGTGCCGGCCCACGCTGGGGAGGGTGGGGCTGCTTTACTCAGTCTGCTAATTCCAATGCTGATCTCTTCCAGAAACACCCTCAACAGACATGCCCAGAAACAAACTTTACCGGCCGTCGGAGCATCTCTTAGTCCACTCAAGTTAATGTATAGAATTAAACATCCCAGGCTGCCACAGGGAAATATCACAGACTGGGTGGCTTAAACAACAGAAATTTATGTCTCACAGTTGTAGAGGCCGGAAGTCCAAAATTGAGGTGCCGTCAGGGTTGGTTCCAGGGGAGGACTCTCTTCCTGGCTTGCAGACGGCCGCCTTCTCACTGTGTCTCCACACGGCCTTTCCTTTGCTTGTGTGCGAAGAGAGAGAGATCTCAGGTGCCTCTTCTTCTTCCTGTAAGGACACCTGTCCTGTAGGATTGGGGCCCCACCCTGATGGCCTAATCTAACTTTAATACCTTCTCAAAGGCCCTACGTCCAAACACAGTCACGCTGGGGGTGAGGGCGTTAACGCTTGACTTGGGGAGGGGTGTAATTCAGTCCATGATAGCAAGAATGGAAAACCATCCAGCACACATCTAGGCTGTGAGCTCCCCAGGTCCGTATGGCACCGGGCATGCTGACGCTTCGGGGAGCTGGGTCCCCCCGTTAACCTGCAGATCAAGCGCAGGGGCTACAGTGGGGTATGCCAGGCCCTACACAGTGGCTGATGCACCTACGGACGGGGTATGGTGGAAAGGCTGTGAGAAGCCCCTCGAAAGTGTGATTCGTGCAGGACGCTGTCTCCAGAGCTGATGTCACCTCCACACACGCAACACGAGTCCCCAGACCCCCTGCCCGGCAAGGCTGCCCTCAGGGAGTCGCGCAAGGAACAAGGAAGCCCCGGTGGGTGGGACTCCAGCCCAGGTCTCAGTGCAGGCTCAGCAGGCATGGGTGGGAGCCTTCTGGCTCTGTGTTATATTAACATTTGGTCAGGAGCGTGAGGTCTTGTCCCTGAAAACTTCCTGAGATGCTAGGACGATCTCAATGCCACGGGGATTTGCAGGCGGGAGGGAAGGCGCAGAAACAGCACACGTACGGCTCAGCTCAGACAGCGGGGAGACAACCGGCAGGCCGACCCGCAAAGTCCGACTGCAAAACCTGCAGCTTAGAACCGAGCCCCACGCCCTGGGACACGGCAGAGCACAGTAGGTGTGTCTTTAAGTCCAGGGAGGCCTCCTGTGTGCCTGGCAGTGTTCTAAGACTGGGAACAGAGCAGCGAGGAAAATAGACAAAGGTCCCTGCCCTCACAAAGTGGACATTCCCAGGCCACCAACATGGCCAACATCAGAAACTGACAATGCCAAGTGTTGCCAAGACATGGAGGAACCAGAACTCTCACCCGCTGCTGGCGGGGGTGTGAAGTGGTACAACCACTTTTAAACCGTTTGTCAGTTTTGAAACTAAAGTTAGACATTTGCCATTGAGCCCAGCAACTCCACTGATAGGTATTTACCCAAGAGAAATGAAAAAAAAAACACGTCCACACAAAGACCTGTTGGTAAACATTCATAGCAGCTTTGTTTGTTATGGCAAAAAAATAAAAATAAAAATAACTAGTAACAGTCAAAACATGCATCGACAGGAAAACAGACAAACAAATTGAGGTCCATCCACACCACGGGACACTCTTCAGCAACCAGAAAGAACAAACTGCTGATTCCTGCAACAGGGATACATTTCAGGATGCATGATGCTGAGTAGAAGACGCTAGAAAAATGAGACCACACTGTCTAATTGTCTTTGTTTGAAATTTTCCAAAAGGCTAAACTAAACTAGGGTGATAGAAGTCAGAATAGTGGCCCCACAGCAGTGGCTCACACCTGTAATCCCCGCGCTTTGGGAGGTGGAGGTGGGAGGATCACTTGAAGTGAGGAGTTCAAGACTAGCCTGGGCAGTATAGCAAGACCCCATCTCTAAAAAAAATTTAAAAATGAGCCAGGCACAGTGGCTCATGCCTGTAATCTTTGGAAGGTCCAGGCTGGAGGATTGTTTGAGGCCTGGACTTACAGAATAGCCTAGGCAACGTAGCAACACTCTGACTCTACAAAAACAGAAAAATTAGCCGGGTGCAGTGGCGTGCACCTGTAGTCCCAGCTACTCAGGAGGCTGAGGCAGGAGGATCTCCTGAGCCCAGGAGTTCGAGGCTACAGTGAGCTATAATCACGTGCCACTGCACTCCAGGCCTAGTGACAGAGAAAGAGTGAGACCCCGTCCAGAGAGACAGAGAGAGATCAGAATAGTGGCTGTGGGTTTGTGGGTGAGGGGTGCATGGCTTCCGGGCCTTTTGGATGGAAATGTCCAAGTAATACGCGCAGGCGTGGGACAGATGATGTAAATTATTCCTCAGTAGAGTTCCAGAGAACGTCAGTCCAACCCAGGTACGATGACAGTGATATGAGAGGCGACCGGATTCCAGACTCAGTTGGGAGGCTGACCCGGCAGGCCTTGCTGCTGGGTGGCGTGTGAGGTCCAGAGGAAACCCCACGGCCTCCCCGCTTTAGGGGAGGGGAGTCTCTCCCTGCCCCTCTGCAGGGCGTGCTGGCGGTTCTAAAAGCTTCCCTGCTGTGGCCCAGCGGTCGATAGCAGACACCCCGGCTCCGTCCAGCCTGCCCGGCAGCCCAGCCCTTTCCTGCCAGCCCACCCCCAGGGAGGGGACCCAGGGCCGAGCGGGTGGAGCCTCGTCCTCAGCCCTACGCCTGGGTCTGGTCGCCACCCCCTGCATGTCCCTCCTCCTCTCTGCCCACAGTCCCAGGTGCTGAGATTCCCCTTGTCCTGGAGAGTGGGGAGGGGGACCCAGGCAGCTGAGCCCTGGAGACCCGACTGTCGTGGGTCCACGTTTGCTCAATTCAACGGGCACCAGGCCAGGCGCGGGGGTGGCACCTGTAGTCCCAGCCACTCGGGAGGCTGGGGCAGGAGGATCGCTGGAGCCCAGGAGTCTGAGGTTACAGTGAGCTCCGATCGCACCGCTGCCCTCCAGCCTGGGAGACAGACAGAGCGAGACCTTGTCTCAAAAAATGAAAAGTAAATGAAAGATGCTTTTGGCTCCTGCGTTACAATAAATGAGAGAGAGGCAGGGGAAACACACTAAAAAATGAGACGGATGGTCAGATGGAGGGAGGGACAGTCACGGCCAAATGTCCAGTGCAGACTCCACGGGCAGCTGCTCATTGCCCGGTTCTTTGGACGTTTGTGTACATTTGGCAGCATTCATGAGGAAATGTGTGGGAGAGTGGATTGTATCGGTCTCCTAGAGCTGGTGTGACAAAGTGTCACAGACTGCTCGGCTTAAAACCACTGAAACTTATTTCCTAGCGGTTCCGGAGGCCAGAAGTCCAAAGTCAAGGTGTTGGACTCGGACAGGAGCATGCTGTCTCCAAAGGCACGAACGAGGGCAGGTTCCTACCTCGCCTCTCCCAGCTCTTAGTGGCTTCAGGCATTTCTTGGTTTGGGGCCGTGTCACCCTGGTGGCTGCCTCTGCCTTCTCCTCTGTGCGTGTCTGCGTTTTGTCTTCTGTCTCTGTTAAGGATGCTTGTCACTGGATTTAGGGCCCACACAGTTAATCCAGGATGATCTCATCTCGGGATCATTCACTTATTTACATCTGCAAAAATCCTTTTTCCAAATAAGGTCACATTCGTAGGTTCCAGGGGTGGGGACTTGGGCATATCTTTTCGGGGGGCCCCCTTCAACCCGCTGCATAGACCATGTCCCGTTTATCAGCTGGGGAGCCCTGGCGGGTGGCACACGGTATGTGCCCACTAAACTGAAACTATTGCTGCCATCCTCCCAGGGTCTGTCCTGGCAGCTGGGTCACTCGCAAACAGACTTGGGGACCCAGATGACACATCGGAGCACCAGGCACAGTGCCAGGCACCAGCCGGGAGTGCGGGTAAAGGCAGCGTCCTGGTTGTTGACGCTTTTGCAATTTTTGAGCTCCAACTTTCTTATTCATAACAGGGGACGGGAGTCATTCACTTATTCAGCAAGTATTTATTGAGCACATGCTATGTGAAGACCACCACGAACAGTACTCCAGGAAGAGGCAAAGGGAAAGGCCAAATACAGAGGTCCTGGCTCTCAGGGTCGGATGACAGAGTCATTTATTCATTCACTCATTCATTCGACAGAAATGTGTTCAGCACCACCGATGGGCCACGGATAGAGCTGTGGGCAAAGGACCATGATCTGACACGTTGAAAATATTTAACGTGGTTCCCAGCCCATGGCAAAATGCTCGGGCCACACTGGCCATTATTCATCCTCTGTAAATTCAAGGATCTCTCTTACCCTCCTCCCTGAGGAAGGACCCCCTCCCTATGACCTGCTGTCCATAGTGAAAATGGTTTTCTTGTTTGATTTTTCTGGTCTTAGGATGACACATACCAGGTGTCTTCGTCCACTCAAGCCACTAAAAAACAAATTACCGTAGACCGGCTAACTCATAAACAACAGAAACGTATTGCTCACAATTCTGGAGGCTGGGAAGTCCAAGACCAAGGCATTGGCAGATTCAGTGACTGGTGGGGCCCCGTTCCGCATAGACGACATCTTCTCGCTGCGTCTTCACATGCTCGCAGTAAACAGGCTCCCTCGGCCTCTCTGATGAGGGTGCTAATCCCATTCGCAAGGGCTCTGTCTAATGACCTAGTCACCTCCCAAAGTCCCCACCTCTTAGTGCGATTGCATCGGGGATTAGATTTCAACATATAAATTTTGGGGGGGACGCAAGCATTCAGATCCTAACACCAGAAGAGAAAATTTACGCGAGTACAGAGAAGAGAGGAAAATACCTAAATTTTGACCTCCCAGAAAAACGTACAGTTAATAATACGAGAGCATCTTTCTGGACATTCCTCTATGCACGCGGGCATGTGCACGCACATGCACACATGGTTACACAAGGTGCACGCAGACACACACGTACACACATGTGCTTGCGCTCGGTGTACCCCACGCACACGCCGCACACAGAAGCACGCAGCCACACGCATCCACAGACACCCAAGTGCACAAGCACACACGCATGCGAACACGCGTGCAAACACACGCATGACCACGGTGCCAGCATGTGGGTGAGACAAGCCAGCCTGAGCCTTGCGAGTCAGGGTCAGATTCCGGCATTATTTAAAAACGTCGTGGTTCGTTCACATGGATTCGTCCACTGTTTTGATTTTTTAAAAAAAATATCGGATTAAAATATTTATCTTGAGGGCCGTTTTTTTTGACACCCTCTTGTATTTTGCACCCAAGCCCAGTCTGAGGCACGTGTCCCACTTGTCCTAGCCTGGTCATGTGCGCACACGTACACACGTGCACACACAAGTTCACACGTACGGTTTTCCGTATTGCGTGGCTGGATACTTTCCGGACAGCCCTGATGCTACAACTCGCTAACGAGGATGAAATCGAACAAACAGGCTGGAAATGTCACTTTGCCCTGGCCCGTCATCCTTTCCTTAGTCATCGTACAGACACCCCAGTTACTGGGGGTCCAGGTTATGTCAATCAGAACCTTGAAGAGAACAATGTGATTGTGGAAACAACCGGCCCTTTTCTTAACCACTCTGCATTACTGCTTATAGTTCTTTGCCTATTTGACTGATTACTCCCCTGAAATAACTGCCTAGGGGTGAACTTGCTGGGTCAGAGAGTTCACACAGGTGAAGGTTTAATACTAACATCTAGGCTGCTGCCCAGGAAAGCTGCATCGGTTTACACTACCACAACCGTGCCCAAGGGTGCATCCCCAAACTTCACACACATTCCTAAGCTTGCCAAGTAAAAGTGATTCTTTAGCTGATGAATGGTCAGGTTGAGTATCTTTGCAGAGGTTCGTTAAGTTTTTATCATCCCTTTGTGAACCTCCTATTCATGCCCTGTGCCAACTTCACATTTGAAATGTTTGTTTGTTTTTTTTCTTATTTATTCACAAGTGCTCTTTGTATATTAAGGCTCTTAATACTTTGTATGCTACATATGTGGCAAACAGTCTAATGTCCCTTAATCTGGGATCCCTTTGAAAGTCCAGATAGAACTACTTTTATTGCCCATCTGGTCCTAATGAACGTTTCTGTTCTGACAATGCCTCAGTGTAGGCTGCATCTTATTGGCGATGCCTCCAGAAATAAAAGCAGAGATGCTGAGGCCTAGTAAACCTCAGTCTTATCCAGACCAACACTGGAAGAACCCCTCGGTTTTCCATGACAAGAGAGCTCAGGCCTGGGAGTCAGGAGCCCTGGCTTTGTGTCCAAAAACAGCCCGCTGTTAAGAGAGGTTGGTAAATCCAGTCACGCCCACTGTGCCTCGAGCCACGCCCACTGCACCTCAAGTCACGCCCGCCACACCTCGAGCCACGTCCACCGCACCTCAAACCACGCCCACTGCACCTCAAGCCACGCCCACCACACCTCAAGCCACGCCTACCATACCTCAAGCCACGCCTACCATACCTCGAGCCACGCCCGCCACACCCCAAGCCACGCCCACCGCACCCCAAGCCACGCCCACCGCCTTGAGTAGAGAGGTAATAGCAGATGCGGCACCAAAGGGAAGAGAGAGTGGTACTGAAACAGGAAACTGGGTCAGGAGGAGGAAGGGGGGATGGGGGCCCTGGCCTCGATGGCTGGCAGCCCCTGGGTGCCCTCAGCCCCCAGCTAATTAAGGAAAGAAGGAGGAGGATCCCTGATGCCGGATCCCACCTTTCTCACCCACTCTTAAACTTATTCCTCCCCAGGCACATGGTTTCTCCGTGCCTCAGTATCCCCATCTGTAGCATGGGGATAATTTTAAGGATGACCTGAGTTAGCATCTGTAAAGGCGTTAGAACCATGCCAGGCACATAGTAGGTACTCAATAAACAGCATCACCGATTTGGTTCCACTGTCGGCTGTATTCCTGCAGAGAGGGCCCTGGGCACCTGGAACCAGCCCCAGGGGCAGATGGGGCCACTGCGCAGCTTTTTAGCTACTGCCATCCAGGGGGCCTCTTTGCGGGGAAACTGAGGCTCCAACAACGCCCCCCTCCCGCCTTTCCATGCCCAGCCCCTTGGACGCTTGCAGGGTGCCCCCGGGGAAGCGGCACTTCTGGACGGTGCTGGCCAGCACAGGTACGGTTTCCATCCTCATTAAACCACATTTTCGTTCTAATTAGAGTTTCGCCGCCTCCCAGAGAGAAGGGCCGATTATTTTTCAGCACCATTAACAGTGACTGCCTCCCTCCTTCCTGGAATGGGTGCCCAGGCGCTCGCTCTCTCTCTCTCTCTCTCTCTCTCTCTCTCTCTCTGCCCCCGTGTCCCCCGTTCTCTCCATGGACCAGAGGGAAGCAACAGGACATTTATTAGTCACCTACTGGCTGCCAAGTTCGGTGTTAGGAAACTTCACCTGCAGCCTCTTCTCACCGATTCGAAGTTTCCCTCCCCCCCAACACTGTCCCCTTGGGACACCCTCTGTGACTGACTTGTTCCCTCTATCACCTGTCTGCCCTTCCCCAGAATGTCAACGCCCGCCTGTGACCCGGAAGCAGTCCTGGGCACGCTGACCCCACGGCTTCCAACAACCAGCCCCTGAGGACTGGCCCTGGCTGCTGGGTGGGTGGAAATCTCTGGAGAATAAACCCCCTCCTGGAACAGCCCTTGCCCAGCGGCCGATGGGAGTTGGTGGATAAACACCCCAGCTCCCTCGCCCCTGCGGGAAACTCTAAGGGGCTGTTCTCCCTGGTGTCTCAGCATCTTCCAGCAAGACTGAGATGCTCACAGCGGAAATGGACCCACAGACACCCCCTCCCCTCCCTTCCTCTCTCTCCTCTCCTCTGCCCAGGTTTCCTGGGATCTCCCCCCAGTTCAACCTCATCCTGAGCTCCCAGCCCCTCCAAGGTTCAGGGAAACCACATCTCAGAGAGGGACCCAATGTCCGAGGGGAGGGAATTAAGAAA
This sequence comes from Avahi laniger, assembly GCA_963575035.1. Classification (NCBI taxonomy): domain Eukaryota; kingdom Metazoa; phylum Chordata; class Mammalia; order Primates; family Indriidae; genus Avahi; species Avahi laniger. Next base: position 19,478 of record CAUYSK010101420.1, read on the forward strand.
GCTTCTGTAGCTCTCTTGTTCTGGTTGAAAACACCATTTTGACCACAATGCAGCCTCCTTGGGCAGCTATGACCCGTGTTTGAAATAAATTCTTGGAGAGCTCCCATTTGGAGGTGGGGTGTAGACTGCCTGTCACTTTTGGGGAGCAGCTTGGCAGTGTGCCTTAAAATGCAGGCTGTGCGCAGTGGTTCACGCCTCTAATCCCAGCACTTTGGGAGGTGGAGGTGGGAGGATCACTTGAGTCCAGGAGTTCAAGACCAGCCTGGGCAACATAGCAACACCCTGTCTCTAAAAATTTTTTTTTAAATGTTAAAAATCAGCCAGGTGTGGTGGCACATGCTTGTAGCCCCAGCCACTGAGGAGGCTGAGGCAGGAGGATCACTTGAGCCCAGGAGTTTGAGGTTGCAGTGAGCTATGATGACGCCACCGCACTTTAGCCAGGGCAACACAGCAAGATCCTGTCTTGAAAAAAAAATGCGACACCCACAAACCTTCCCGCACCAGTTCACCTTCTGGGTGGCCGGCCACAAGGAGTGACTGCTCTCACGCCTGCAGGTGGGAGGCAGGATGTTTTGGGCGGGCCTGTTTGCGACCCAGCAAAATAAAAACACCTTGTGTGTCCATGATCCAATGGCGGAGATATCGGCTGCAGTACTATACGGAATCCTACGCAACTGTGAAAAAGGAGACGCCTGCGTTAGTTTCCTAGGGCTGATGTAACAAAGCCCCGCACATCACATCGGGTGGCTTAAAGCGGGAATTTATTCTCTGCCAGTCCAGGAGATCGGAAGTCCAAAATCAAGGGGTTGGAGGGGTTGATTTCTTCTCGAGGCTTCTCTCCCTGCCTCTCGTGGCTCCAGCCATCCCTGACACTCCTCCGCTGTGGGGCATCTCTCCAACCTCCATCTCCGTCTTCCCATGGCATTCTTTCCTGTGTCTTTGTGTGCGTGTTTGTCTTCTAATAAAGACACCGTCCTGTTGGATTCAGGGCCCACCCTAATTCAGTATGACCTCCTTTTAACGAATTACGTCTACCAAGACCCTGTTGCTAAATAACTTCGCATTCACAAGTACCAGGGGCCAGGATTTCATCATATCTCTTGGGGGTGGTGGAGCAGACACAACTCAACGTACGACAGTGCCCAGGGGACCAATCGTAAGTACGGTGTGAGTCCCTTTATGTGATCAAAGTGGACCTTTACTGGGTTCCTGCTTCGAACCCCACACCTCCAGGCTTCAGCGCGATCGTAACTGTTTCTTTTCCTCCTTGGCCGAAGCCAACGTCCATCGTGCACTGACAACACCCCCAGCACGAGTGTAAGCATCTTAGGAGCATTATTTTATCTAATTTTTGCCACAATCCCATGAAGTTCATGTTGTGATAGCCCCATTTTGCAGGCAGGAAAACTGATACCCAGGTGTGTCGCGTCCCTGTGTGCAGGTCGCGCAGCTGGTAAGCGGGGGAGCTGGTCCCAGCAGCCGCTGCATCCTTAACCACTGGTTACTGACATGAAACCTACATAGCCGTTTATTTGGTCCAAGGACCCTGCAAGGCAGAAATCACTCTCATGCTGTAGACGAGGAAACAGAGGCGTGAAGAGAGTAAGCAACTTGCCTAAGGTCTGGTGGGTGCCAGAAGGGGACTTCAGCCTCCGTGGCCACCCATGTGAGCCTTTGGGCGACCACGGGCTCCATCTCCTGGCCAGTGCAGTGAGGGTCCCCCCCAGTCCAAATGCTGTTCCTCAGCCACAGGGAGACACGGGCTTATTTCCCGGGCTCGGGCCAGGGAGAAGCCCTGACCGGTTTAAGACCTTCCAAGTAGTGCCACCTGTGGGCCCTGCTCTTGGTCCCCACCAGGACTGAGGGCTCCAACTGCCACGCACCAGCTTTTAGGTCTTCCAGAGCTTGACGATCCGCTGGAACTGCTGCCACCGCGCAGGGGGTCATTAATTAATGTTAATTAATATCTGTGTTCACAGAGCCAGCCGGGGCCCCTGGGCCTGGAGCATCCTCAGGAGGAAAGTACGAGAAACCCGGCACCCTGCCAAGCAACAGGGATTATGCAGAGGTCCGAGGGCTGGTCTGCCCAGGGCCAACAGGGAAGGACTCACGGTGACTGGAAGGGGAAACCGAGGCACTGATGAGGATCAATAGTCCTGGAGACCCTCAAGAGTGGTTGCCATTTGAAAGGAATAAAGACATGGGCTTCAAAGACTCAAGAGCTTCTGGCTTCCACACGAGCTCTGGGATCCACTCTGAACCTCCGTTTCTTCATCTGTAAATAGAAACAAGAATTCCTATATTTATACATACTAGGCATAGCAACTAATCAAGCATTTATGTATGTGAAATGCTTTGCTTTGCACATAACTGGTTTCTAAGAAGTAACTTCCTCTCCCTGGCTGCCGTCCACTGCCCTGTGCCTCAGTTTCCCTCCTGGGCACACACGTAAGCAGCAGGCAGGGCTTTGTTGCTCCCTTTAGGAGGGCTCCAGGGCAGAGCTCTGATCTCAGGGCACGCACGAAAAATCACTTCCGATCATCCTCATCAATAACGCAGTTGCTAACGTGGCAATAAGACGGTTCCCTGGCCCCCGATTAAAGACAGAAGTTTCCCCCACGTTCGTGGAGACGGAGCAGAAGGGAAAACAAAGACAAGCACACTCGCGCCAGATAAATACAGACGCAAACACATGCACGACAGATAAACACACGCTGGCACAGCAAACATACACACAGCCGGCTACAGACGTCGGGTGGGCTCCACAGCCCGGCACACGCAGCCCAAAGAGACCCCCAGGAACAGCCGCGCAGAAAGGCAGAGAAAGCCCCGCAGAGATGCCGCCGGGCCCTGGCCACATCTGTCCCTGGAGCACTTCAGTGCACGTGGCCAGGAGCCAGAAGTTGGGGGAATTAACGTCCCCAACAACAGCCCTGAGCCAGAGAGGAAGGGAGCTGGTGGATAAACACCCTGGCTCCCTCCCCTGGTATGTGCCTGGTCTACACGGTCTCCCAGAGACCCCCAGAGGGACCAAACCCCCAGGCGGCCATAGCGAAAACCTGTTTGACATCCCTCCCCTCTCCGTATTCCCCAGGTTTCCTGTGTTCCTTTCACAAACAAACCACTTGCTCCGCAATCCTTGTATCCGGGGTCTGTTTCTGGGGAACGGCAAACCAAGAAATGCACAGGAGTGTGCACGCAGCCTGGAAGGGCTTACAGCCACGGGGCCCAGTCAGGGCGACTCCACCCCCAGGGGACACTTGGTGACATCTAGAGATATGTCTGCTTGTAAAATTGGGGATGGGGATGGGCATGATTGGCTCACACCTGTAATCCGAGCACTTTGGGAGGCTGAGGCAGGAGGATCACTTGAGGCCAGGAGTTCAATACCAGCCTGAGCAAGAGCGAGACCCCATTTCTACAAAAAACAGAAAAATCAGCTGGGCACGGT
>CAUYSK010101422.1:0-30772 GCA_963575035.1 Avahi laniger
TTGCTGTTGAAACTACAAAGCATTTTTTAGTAGACAGATTTGTTCCCATATATATCAGCATATTATAGAATTTACCTGTCCCAAAGGATTTTTTTCAGTTAATTAAATTTTTTTGAAACTTAGATGAACAAAGCGGTGTTAGCATAAGTCCAATAGTAGAAAAGAGCAGTTTTGTACTTTCACTAAGAGAACAAAGAACACTGTTAAAAAAAAGTACTCACTAAATGTAATTCATATATAAACTTTTTAGAGTGAAAAATGTGAAGAATTTCTTCCTCTGAATTTTCAGAATATTATTTTCAAGAAAACATTCTCAACTCTAAAACACATATATGTATTTTAATCAAGACCTCAAAAAAACCCTTAATTAAATTAGCTACATACAGTTCTATTTTTTTTTGGTAAGGCACTTTATTATATGTTGATATGTTTTCAGTTTAAACTAGTTGCTTATAATTAAAAAATAAATACACATAGAAAAACTCAAATTGTAAGACGTGTATAAAATGAAAAGAAAAAGTTTTCTACTACTAAAAATTTTAGCCACTAATTTCCAGACACAACCATGGTTAACAGTTTTCTGTGTATCTTTCCAGAAATTTTCTACATGTATACAAGTGTTCTCTATTATAAATATCATAAGCAAACACATACACATATAAGTTAATCATTAAATAGTGGGGAACTATTTTGTGTAATACATTAGATAACATGAAACTATTTGCAATTTGTAATTTTTCGATTAACTTAAGTTACTTTTACTCAATTTATTTAATCTTAATATGTAAATATGTACTATATTGGAAAGTAATAAACTATATTCATTTAAACAATGTCTATAATTCTTATTTTAATTTATTTGAAATGGTACTTCTTTAAGCTCAGTTTAAATTGGTCAAGTTTGAAGCAGGTATAAAAAGCAAGACCAGGAATTGCTACCATATGCATAGGTGTTGCAAAACACAGCCCAAAGTTCTAAAACCAGGAGTCAAATCCAATCCAGATGGTTCCAAATCACACGCTCTCTATACTCTACCTTACTGAAGATGAACGAAGGACACAGGATCATCGAAGGAATATTTGTGATCTCAGGTCTAGGGAACTGTTACTAAACTAGACAGTAAATCTCCATGACGAAAAAGGCTGTGTCAATTTTCCCATTTCTGAATTCCCAGTGCTGAGTAGATGAGTGACAACAGACAGACCTACAAAATGCTGCCCTAAGTGGAAGAAAACTATTAGGTAACATCTGGAATTCCCAGGATGTACAGCACAATATCCAGTATCCAAATGTAGCCTGTAGTGGGCTACATTTCACTGATTTGTTCATGTATATAAATAAATATTTATAGAGCATTTTATATGTGCAAGGCACTATACTGGACACCAGTGACAAATAGATAAATTAAACATAGTCCTTGATCTGAAGAAGTTCACAAAGTAGTAATGAAGAAAGATTTTTGAACAAATAACTATAATAAAATGACAACCAATATTTATAGCAAAAATGTACTTTGTCTATCAGGAGACTATTTTCTGCTGTTATTTAACTGGAAAAGGAATTCATTGTAGATAATTTTACTTGATAGAAATATATTATTTAATGTTTATTTCATGAAGCAAGAAATATAGATCACATGGCTCTCATCTCACGGTCTGAGATGACTGTCCCATTTTTGCCGCTTCATCTGTATTCCAGCCACTGGGAATGGTAAGAGGAGAAGTGATGGCATCACCCTTTCCTCTTGGGGGCGTGGCCTAGAAGTTGCACACAGAACTTCCACTCATGTCCTACTGCTCAAAGATAGTCATATGGCTCCTTGTAGCCACACCAAAAGCTGGGAAATACAGCCATCAGCACAGTGGCCATGTGCCCTGCTAACATCAGGAGTTCTATTACCAAGGAAAAAAGGGGAGAATGAATATTGGGAGACAATTAGCAGTCCCTACTACAATCCATTGCTGAAATAGTTAAGCAGTTAATATGTATAAGCCTTTGAATTAACGCTTATACTGAAATCTCTCCTTCCCTATGGAGGAGAGATCAAATTATATAACTCATGCTTATAAATATTATTCTGTATACATTAATGCTGGGGTTTGAGGTCACAACAAATTTGTCAGCATAGAAGGACTATCAAATATGAGAGTTGCTGAGGAAATAGATAAAGGGAGGTTTATAGGGCTAAATCCAAAGGTAATAGAATAACAGAGTAGCCATTTTGGCCCTCTTTCTCTGACAGCTCACAGAAAAACAACCAGGATCCCTGCATGTGGTTGCGTGGGTTGTGCACTGAACAACTCTAGGAGGTGCCATTCACATTATAATTACCATAATGACGATTTTCTAGCAGATGGCAATAAAGGTTCTTGAGGGAAGGGTGCCTTTTCCTGAGTTGTACAAAGGTGTTCTTTGGACTAGTCGTGGGTGGTGTTGGCAACCACATGCCTTTTAATGCTGCTGAAAGGTAGAAGGGATGGATTATGGCATTATTTCAGGCCCTTGGTTCTTAAAATATTCCTGAAAGTATTAAGGTAAGTGGCTTTTATGCTTCTCAGGAATCAAAAACTCTGAGCGTAAACACATGAAAGATGCTCAAGATCGTTAGCCAGGAGGGAAACACAAATCACAACCACAGTGAGATACCACTTCACATCCACTAGGACAGCTATAATCAAAATGACCAAAAACAACAAGTGTCAGCAAAGATGTGGAGAAATTGGAAGCCTCATAGATTACTGGTGAGGATGTAAAATGGTACATATCCAAGAGAAATGAAAACACATGTCCACACAAAAACTTGTATATGACTGTTCGTGGCAACATTGTTCATAATAACCGAAAAGTGGAAACAACCCAAATGTCCATCAACTGATGAGTGGATAAATAAAACGTGGTATATGCTTACTCCAATCCACACAATGGAATACTATTCAGCCATAAAAAAGAATGGAGTACTGATGCATGCTACACTGGGGATGAACCTTGAAAACATTAGGCTAAGCGAAAGAAGCCAGTCACAAAGTTCACGTATCGCATGCTTCTATGCATATGAAGTGTTCAGAATAGGCGAATCTACAGATACAGAAAGTAGAGCAGTGGGCATCTAAGCCTGGGTGCTGGGGGCTTGGCGGAAGAGGGTTGGAGAGAAATTTAGAGTGACTACTCCTGGGTACAGGGCTTCGTTTTGGGGTAATGAAAATGCTCTAAAATTGACCATAGTGACTAAAAACCATTGAACTGTGTGTTTTAAAGGGATAAATTGTGTGGTATGTGAATTATATCTCAATAAGCTGCTTAAAAATCTAAAACTAAATAAATGAACTCAGAGCAGATACAGGGAGCGTTTTTAACCCTCCCCATTGAAGGCAGAAGGTTTGGAAGAGGTAAGACAATTAGAGGTTTCCCTGGGAGTTTCTGCACTCCATTCTCCAACACAGCAGGGATCAGAGAATCTGGCCAAATGACTATCTAGATCTGCAAACTGCCAACTCCTAGAGGGGAAGAAACAGGTTTTTAAAAGCATAAATGATACAACAGTGGATAAAAACTGTTTTACGATTATTAATTTTTATTATATAACATTGCATGAAATACCAAGATTTCATCTAAAACATGTATTCTCAACAGGGACACTACCACTCCCACAGGGACAAAATGAATTTTGGGGGCAAAAATATCTTTCTTCTTTTTACATATAAAGCACAGGTATGCACACATTATAGAAACAGATATACAGTATATCCATAGTATTAAAATTACATGGAGAGGGTGACTGGGGGGAAAATGCCTAAAAAGAGACCTTGCGATCCGTGAATTTCTGATTCCTCACTCACATACACCATACTAACACCCTTCCTGCTGTGTTCAGCTGTTATAAGATGACAACATTTAGCTCTGGAGCTCATTCATTCTCTTGAAATGCTCATGGTAACCGAAAGTCCCAGATTTTCTGTGTAAAATATTGGCTCTTGTTACCTAACCATGTGTCACTTATGAAATCTTCTGCTTATACTGAGAATTTATGACTTGAAACCAAAAGGCACAACCTACCACAGAACTAAAAAAGAGATGAAAAATATTTGCCTATGTATTATCCCTTCTCAAGCCTTTCCCTCTCCTACCCCTAAAATACAATCCTTGACATAAAAAGTGAAATAGGTGATTTTTCTCCTTTCATTTTATCTACCACCCTCATCCCCCACCTTCCCACGACCCGCCCCACCACTGTACATACAAGAAGACTTGCAGGGCAGGCCCTGTCTGAAGTCGTGAGGCAGACGATGTTATCATCTGACCCACAGCCTCTCCTTATTTCTCTTCTCCATCCCCTTCTCCCTAATATGTATCTTTCTTCAGCGCCTTACTTTATCTTAATTGATCTAGTCTACTTCATTTCAAAACTGAAAAGGATCTGATTTTCATTTTCAACTGAACATTATATGGAGTACGCTCTTTCAGACAAATGCTTTTTACATTAACTGTGGAATAAAAAGCTTTGATTCCCAGCTCTTGCTCCTCATTTTAGGAGCACTCTCCTGGTCAGGGGCTCCCTCTTCCCTGAGCGTCAGCTGAGATGCTGTCAGACAGGTAGCTATTAATACTTGCCCCCCAGGCAATTTACCTGAGCAGGAGGATGATTGTCTGGGTCCTGGATCCTTAACAACAGTGAAATCAACATAATCACCCGCCATTCAAGGCATCCTTTTTTACGCATCAGAAATATTTTCTTTAGTCTCAGTTTCCAATTAAGCACTTTCATGTTTTTAATCAAATATTGGCCCTTCTAATCTATTCATTTCTTTTCCCAGTGGAATTCAGATGTTCTTGTCTGCTCTGTACAAAGTTGATTTTGAATGGTAAACATTTAGATGAAAATGAGAAACTTCTTTTGGGAAACATCTGTTCATGTCCTTTGCCCACTTTTTAATGGAATTATTTGAGTTTTTTTGTTGTTGAGTTGTTTGAGTTCTTTGTATATTCTGGATGTTAGTTCTTTGTCAGATGAATAATTTACAGATATTTTCTCCCATTCCACAGTTTGTCTCTTCACTGTGTTGACTGTTTCCTTTGCTGTGCAGAAGCTTTTAAATTTAATATAGTCCCATTTGTCTATTTTTGTTTTGAACAAGTACATGAAAAAATTCTCAACATTGCAAATCATCAAGGAAATGCAAATCAAAACCACAATGAGATATCATCTTACGGCAGTTAGAATGGTCATTACTAAAAAGACAAAATAAGAAATGCTGGCGGGGATGCGGAGAAAAGGGAACTCATATACTGTTGCTGGGAATATAAATTAGTACAGCCACTATGAAAAACAGTCTGGAAATTTCTCAAAAAACTAAAAATAGAACTATCATAAGATCTAGCAATTGCAATTCCACTCCTGGGTATCTATCCAAAGGAAAGGAAATCAGTATATCAAAGGGATACCTGCACCCTCATGTTTATTACAGCACTATTCACAATGGCAAAGATATGGAATCAACCCAAGTGTCCATTAATGGATGAATAAATAAAGAAAATGTGGTTTATACACAATGGAATACTATCTGTCCTTAAAAAAGAATGAAATCCTGCCATTCACAGTAACATGGATGGACCTGGAGGTCATTATGTTAAGTGAAATAAGCCATCCAGGTTACATGCACATATGGAAATAACATTCATTAGAAATCAGTCAGGTGGGAGGAAGGAGGAAGGGATGGGTAAATTCACACCTAATGGGTACAATCCACACTACACTATCTGGGTGATGGGCACACTTATAACTTTGACTCAAACAATACAAAAGCAATTTATGTAACCAAAAAGTCTGTACCCCTGTTATATTCTGAAATTTAAATAAATAAATAAATAATGAAAATAAAAATAAAGAAATTAGCCAGGCACAGAATGACAAATATCGCAGGTCCTTACTCTTACGTGGGAGCTAAGAAAGTTGAGGTAGAGAGTAGAATGACTGAAACTAGAGGCTGGGAAGGGGCTAGGGGAGAGGACAGGTTGGTTAATGAGTACAAACAAACAGTTAGACAGAAGGAGTAAGTTCTAATGTTCAACAGCACAGTAGGGTGGCTAAGGGTAACAACAGTGTATTGTATATTTCAAAGTAACCAGAAGAGAGGTCTTGAAATGTCCCCATCACATAGAAATGATAAATGTTCAAGGTGACGGATATCCTAAATACCCTGACATGATCACTACTCATTCTATGCATGTAACACGATAACACATGTAGCTCATAAATATGTAAAATATTATGCATCAAAAAAATGTTTTTAAATGATAAACTACTTTTTTACATGTAATAATATGAACTCTTACTGCAGAGTTATCTAATAGCTCCAAAGCACAAGGAAAGCAAAAAGGAATTTAAAAATGTTCCCCAAAGCTTTCCAAGTTTTATTTTATTCAGTTATACACTTTAAATGAAATTGTTCCAGGGTGTAAAATATTAAGTAAAATATAAAGGCACTTTGGAGCAGGAAAATAGGACCAAGCTGAGATTTCTAATTTGCATGTGGTACTATGCAATTATTTTTATGACCTACTTTCATACATTTTTAATGTGACATAAAATAAACTCTGCTGTCACAACTTCCCATCCTTCCTACAATCTCGAAGTATAGCTGGTGGCCTCCCGGAAAGAGTTCTGTTCTAATCAACTGGCAGAGCATCTCATCTTCAAATTCACAGCCTCCACATCTAAAGCAAAGCATGATCAGCTTCCCTCCCTAGTCTTCTCCTTTCAAGCAATCCTTTAATAGCAAATACGTGTTGAGGGCCTACTGTGTGCAAGCTCCACCGATATATACCATTGCTCTTCATTTAAACCACATAAAAATGTTCCCGTTATCTTTAAATTCTTATTTGAATCTTTAAAAAAAATCCACAATGACTAGTAATTTTTTTTGCTTATAGTTTGACAACAATGGTGATCCCTTCAGCACCTAACCCTGATCACCTAGGATTATGGCTGGTGGTTATCATATCCAGGTCTGAATGTAGCCTGCAGAGGTGGTAAAGCCTACAGGCGAGGAACGAGCATGTGACACTCCTTGGGGTCCCCAGTACTGTTTGTAAAGGACTTTAGTGGTCTAGCCTGAGAACCTACATTGCTCCTACAAAGAGTCTACGGAACAGGATGTTCCAAACAAAACATAATTTCCTCCTACCTTTTTTTGGAAACATTTAACATTTGTAAGTTCAGGCCTGTTTATATAAGTACTGGCATATTTGATGAAATAGTCTCATTAGTTTATATTCATGCTTTGTAAAACTCTCTCTAAATCCATTTGTACATCCAGGTCATTTTCAACCTGAATAACTGAATATCAATTTTTTCCAAATAGTTTTGACAAAATCACATGGTTTTCATAAGAGTTCCCTTTTGTTAAAAAAAAATGTAAAACTGTATATAGATTTATCATTGATACAAAACATAAACATCAGCAGTGGCCATTACTTGTCTTGGGTCACTCATAACTGTGTATAAAATTTCTAACATTCTTTTTTTTCCTGGCTGTGCTCATTAATATTCTTCTCTCTCATTACAATAAGGATGCTCTTAGTATCATCGTTTTCACCAAGAGGATCATCTTCATGCTGAGAACTGGAGCTGCCAACTTACTACCAACAGAATGGGGGGAAAGTGGATCCGCCTAAGGAGGCGTCTAGTATCTGCACATTCCTGCAGTTGGGCAACAAAGAGATCAGTCTGAAAGGATGTAGGATGCAAAGCACAGCACCTGTTATATGCTGCAACCATTCCTGATCCTGTGTTGCTGAAGAAGCCTCAGCTGCCTAAAGGAGTCTGTGTTTTCTTCACTGTGAAAAATGTACTCACCCTAAAGAGTAGAGGCGGCATTGCTTGCTGTGGATTTGATGAGCTAAGCCAAACCTGTCATCAAGACACACCGACCAGGGCTTCTGTGCAGGGCTGGCATCAGTAGCCAGGTTGTCTGTATTCATGTGATCGCATGCAATCTGTAAGGATTGGAAATCAATGTGAATAATTTAAAACGCTGGATGATAAATGGCAGGTAGGAACTTACTGCTTCCCCAGTCCCTGAAAACCATAATAGGAGAGTTATATCCTTCTCCACAGCTAACTACTCCCCTCCCCAGGGAACCACAGACTGCTATAAAATGTGTGGAGGGATTTCAATTACCAGATAATAAGTAACCTCGTGGAGACCATATGCAGGCTTGAAGGGAAGTTATGAGCAGCTACAGCCATGTGCACAGGGCGTACAGGAGAGAACAAATCAGGGGCAAAGACGGGAGGGAAGAGGGGTCGGAATGGCTTTGCAGAGGTGTGTTGGTCTTGAAGGATGAAGAGAAGTTGACCGAGAGGCATTCCAGACACAGAGGACAGTGCTCACAAAGCACAGACGTCTTTGCTACCAGCAGTGGCCCTACGACAAGATGCAAGATATAATCATAGGCATAGATCTCAGACGGATACTCACAAGATTATCTATTCCTTTTTTCAGGCAGATAAGGTGGGGCCACTAAGGTCCAGAAAGGTGGCAGATGTTACCCAAAGTAAACAGCTGATCATGGGTCAAGTGAAATTAATAGGCTGTCCCTGCCGATAAGGCAGTGTGCTTTGTGACTTACTGCTCTAATGAGCTTCCTCCCAAGGAAGGAGTGCAAGAGCCCCAGGCAGGAGGCACTTCCTGAGCTAACCAAGGCACTTCTCTTAACTCATCCATCAGAATTAGATAAGAAAACCAAAGAGAATGTAATACCCAAGTCAAACAGAAGCAAGTCTCTAATTTCAACTGCACATTAAGCAAATACACTCCATAAGGCATTCAGACTTGTGTTTGAGGCTGGTGCATTTTGCACGGCTGAGGCTGTGGGAACCAGAGAAAATAAGTTCTGTGGACAAGATATTTACCTTACTGAGCAACAGTATTTCCCCCGAATCCCTCCAAACTCCCACAGTCATCATGACGCTCCGTGAATGCAGCAGCTCTTGCTAGCACACCACTGATGAAAGACCACTCCAGATGTTTTTAGGTTCACTGCTTTCACTCATTGGAAAACATAGCAGCAAGCAATAGTCTTCTCAAGCAGACATCCTAGGCTTTCCTAATCCTTTTATTTAACTGACTTGCCAAAATTTTAATCTAAGAAGCGCATATTATGTAGAGCCTATTCAGCTATTAATATAGCATCTGCACTACTCTTGCTAAAACCTAGGGCTGGCCTGACAAAATCGTCCCGGCACTATTTATCAGTGACAATGAGAGACTCTTCTGCTAGGATTTAGATATCTTAGAGGAAAGCTGAAAAAGTGAAACCCTTATATATTCTTTTCCTTCAACCAATATCTTTCTACTTCTCTATGCCCAACCATTGTTTAAAGGGAAAAATAATAACAGAAAATGGAATGAGTCTTTTCTCAAGCAACTACTACAGAATACATTTATTAGCAGGGAGCATCAGCATGTTATTTTGTATAATTCATCTCCTACTATTCTCCCACAGATAAATGGAAATTATGTCTCTGCCTGCCCACCTCCCATTCCCCACCCACTCACTCAAGGGAAGAGAAGTTGCTAAACTAATTAGTCAGAGCTCAGAGTGTTCACTGGGCCTGTTCTACGAGTGGGCAGATTACTGTGCCTTAAATATCAGCACTTTCCCTAGCCCTCTGCTCCATGCGCCTCCAGCGGGAAGTTACTTAATCCAGGGCAGTTCTATGGGCCCCCACAGCATGCCTGGACCTCAGAAGCCTGAGCCATTTGCTCCAGGGAAGCTTCCCAGGGTGTTTTTATGAAAGTGGTATGATGATTCCCATTGCTATTGTTCTTTGTGTGCCCTTCTCCCTGAGAACCTCCATGTGATAGATCAGGATATGGATGCTCACCAGTCCTTGTTCATAATTCCCTCCTAATACCATCCAAACCTACTCTAGCCTTTTTCACAGTGTTTCTCAAGGTGTGGTCCACCTGCATCAGAATCACCTGGGAGATACTTAAAATGCAGATTGTGGGTCCTATTCCAGATCTGCAAAAGCAGACTCCCGGAGGCTGACATTTGGGAACATGCATTTTAATAAGCTTCCCTGGGTAATTCTTATGCAAGTGGCCCTGTGAGTTTATTGCAGGCCTTTTGTAAAGCCCCTGCAAAATGTTCCAGCCTGGTCACACCTGTGCCTTAGCAAAGTAAGAGAAGAAGCTATTCCTGGGCCAGAGCTTTAAATAGAAAACAGCAGCCCCTCTTACTCTACCCCTAACTCTGTGGTCTCCAACCCCAGGGCCTGAGCTCTGCACCACACCCATCCTGCCCCACCCATGGTCCGTGGAAAAACTGTCTTCCATGAAACCAGTCCATGGTGCCAAAAAGGTTGGGGGCCACTGCTTGAAAGAGGTTAGCACCAACAACTAGCCAGAGGCCTTCAAAAGCCAGGTAAATATTAAGGGCCAAGAGTCAGGGCTTGGAGGTCCAGCCACTCCTCCTTTGCCAAAGTCAAGGACTAGGGCTTTCTTCTCTTCTACTTTAAGCATTTCTAATTATTCTGCAGATTTCATCTTGCACAGATATATCCCTGGTGGAGAGACATTCTTTTCCACTCAGTCTCTCTGACAATGTTCCCCCTTCCTCTCTCAACTCAAAAATAAAACACAGGAGTTATTCAGTTTTAACCATTTATTAACCATCTCATTGATAGTCATTAGCTTTTTTGTTGTTGTTTTTTGTTTTTTGAGACAGAGTCTCACTTTGTTGCCCAGGCTAGAGTGAGTGCCATGGCGTCAGCCTAGCTCACAGCAACCTCAAACTCCTGGGCTCAAGCAATCCTACTGTCTCAGCTTCCCAAGTAGCTGGGACTACAGGAATGCGCCACCATGCCCGGCTAATTTTTTTTTTTACATATTTTTAGCTGTCCAATTAATTTCTTTCTATTTTTGGTAGAGACGGGGTCTTGCTCTTGCTCAGGCTGGTCTCGAACTCCTGAGCTCAAACAATCCGCCCGCCTCGGCCTCCCAGAGTGCTGGGATTACAGGCATGAGACACTGCACCCGGCCCTGTTTCCTCTTCTTTAAATGGGAATGATGCCAAACATCATGCATAGGAGTAATGTGAGAATTGCATAATCTATTATAGATTGATAACTTAGAAGGGTGCTTGGCACATAGTAATGCTGTATAAGTACTTACTAATTTTGCTTTTACTGTGAGAATACCACCAATACCTTCTCTTGTCTTCATTATGATTGAATGTGTATCTCATATCCAGCAGTCAGGGATTAAAAAGAAAATGCCAGCACTTTGAAACTTTAATGAATAAAATAAATTTTTAAAATTACTGTACAGGTTTGTGACCTAAGAATAATAGGCTATACCACGTAGCCTAGGTGTGTAGTAGGCGATACAATCTAGGCTTGCATAAGTATATGCTCTAATGTTTGCACAATAACAAAGATACCAAATGATGCATTTCTAAGAACATATCTCCATTGTTGAGTAATGCATGACTATATTATATTGTTTTCCATCATCTCATAGCTGTTAAAAAATGTTGCAACCCACTTTTCTATTATTATTATCAAAGATTTTGTACTTTGTTCTACAGTTTTTCTTCATATTTCTATCACTGTCTATTCAGAATAAAGTTAAATAGCCTTTCTTTATCTAGCAGCGAAGCTTCTACCTTCATTTACCATGGTACCTCTGTGAGTTTCATTCTTTCATTTCCAGTAGATCTTCATTGTGGTATTATTTGTTATGGATGTTGGAAATTACTTCCAATAATTTCTTTGTCTGTTCTTAATTTTTAAACCAGAATTTTAATGAGTTGTGAAATTATTACCTGGCCAAGTTTATCTTTCAATATACTACTCCTAAACTCAAAGGTTTTAGTCTCCATTTGTTCTATAAATTGCATTTAGCATCTGCCATATGGCAATCTATATATATTCTAATCCCTACAGATAAAACCATGAGTAAAACAGAAAAAAAAATCTGTTCTCGTGGTAATGAAGGTTTAATTGTGATAAAAATGCTGTAAAGAAATAAATAAGTAAAATGTGGGGTACACCAATAATGATAAATGCTATGGAGAAAAATATGCAGAGAAATGGATTAGAGAGAATATTGGTAGGGGTGAATTGGAGTGAAAACTTTTGATTTTTACATCAGGTGGTCAGAAAAGGCATCACTAACAGTGATAGATGGGCATAAATACGAAGATGTGCTGGAATTTGCTTTGCAGATATTTTTAAAGAAAATAACCAAATATTTCAGACAGATAGCAAATAATGCAAAGGCCATGGGTTGGAAGCAAGTGTGGCAGGTTCAGCGAAGAGTTAAAAGACAGTACGGCCGAAGCAGAGCAGACGAGGGGTGTGTGAGGCACAGGTGGACACAGGATGGAGAGAAAGCAAGAGCACGAGGCCCAGTTTATTCAGGTTTTCATAGACGGTGTTAGGGAATTTTGCTTTGATTCTTAGTGATGTGACAAGCCTTTGGGCTGTTGTGAGTGAGGAGTGATGTTATCTGACTTGTTTCTTAAAATTATTTTGGCTACATCATTAAAACATATTTCAATCAACAGAAATGGCTTAAATTAGTCTGAGGATTTGGTGAGTTTGGATAGTTAATTGGAACTGAATCCAGGATTCCAGCTTATGTTCTAATTGGCCATATCCTGCCGCTATGTTTTCACACGCAGGTGCACTCGCTGATTCCAAGAAACAGGATTTCCTTCCAGGATTCCTCATTCCTGTTTGTTCTCCTGAACCCTGCCTGATTGATATTCTTTTCATTTTCTGATAGTATTTCCAGAAAGAGTCTTGACTCTTTGCTAGAAAAGACAACGAAATTAGAACTAGACTAGCTTTCTAATAGAATGAAACTTCTTGTTTATCTCTGCTGCTTGCAACTGATTATGGAATACAGGTGGGTTAGGATAACGTTTGGGGTTTTGTGCTCTTTGAATTAACAGAAAACTTCTCCTTCCAAACTGTTACCATAATTCCAATATTTATTACTGGTGCTGACACGTTGGATATAATCAATAATCTTTTTTTTGAGTGATTAAATGAATGAGTGAATAAATGCATGAATAACTAAGCCAAGGCTATTTTTATTGCCTTTTGTGTCAATTAGTTTTCAGTTACCCCTATGCATGTACTCTTCAACTTCCTCATTCGTGTTCTCTGTCCTTGGTGGGTGGGTGGGGTAACCTGTATGTGTTTTATCAGTTTCTGGTTCTAGTCTCCATTCAGATAATGGAAATTACAGGAAGGGAACACGATGAGGGTGGGGAATTTATTGCCATTGTTACATCCTTGAGAGGTAATTCTAGGCTGGTGTTTCTCTCCATAATGTGTCTTTTTCCTTTTCATTCTCCTCTATAGGACTCCCTTTCATTTACAATTCCAGAATAAACCCTTCCCTCCTCCTGTTCTTTTGGGCCTACAGGTGGTGGCTGCTCCACGGCTACTAGCTCAGATTCCTGCACATCCATTGCGGGTCCTCTGCATTTTTGCCCACACCTTGGTAATTAGTTTCTTTATTTTCAAATCCCTTTCAAATTAGCCTAATTTGCCTGAGCCATCTGTCTTCTGTTATGACTGTGACGGATACACTCTCAATTCCACTGCTGCTCTGCAAATACAAACACAAGTGTTAACAGAAGGAGGAGGAGTAGGCTTCTTGTTATACATGATAGTATTTCGCTTGTCTTATTGCACTTATTTTCTACTCTAATTGTCTGTAACTTCCATTTTAGGGCACCGAAGACTAATGAGATATTAAAGCTTAAAACAACTAAAGGCATCATCAGATCCGATTTGCTGATTTTCTAGATGGGGAAACTGGAATGGAGTTTGCGTTACCGTTGTCTGCAATAGCAGGTAGGTATTTGATATGGCTGATTCAATCCAGGACCGTATGGGTCCTGCATTACAACCATAGACTCGCAAAGGATCTTTTCCCTTCCATTTGTGTCCACCGTGATCTATACTCAACTTAGTAGGCAGAGTAAGATAACTTGCTTTGCTCAAAACTTTCCAGTGTTTTCTGATTTCATTCAGAGTTAAAACCAAAGTTTCTTGGAATCGCTAGATGATCAAGCCTCTCACTACATTTGGGAACTCAGTAATCTTCTTATCTTCTCTCAATTTTTTCCCCTACATTGCCTTCTTTGTTCCTTGATAGACCCAAGAATATGCTTATGTGTGTTAAGGCCTTTGCACTGAAGAAAGCTCTCACCAGATATCTGCATGGATTACGCTGCTAGTGAAATATCACCTTATTAGTAGGGCCTTCCCTAACACTCAATTTAAAATAGCAGCTTTTGCTTCTGTTACGTATTATCTTCTCTTCTGCTGCTTTATTTTTTTTTTAATTATCACACTTGTCATCATCTTTTATACTGCATGATGTATTTAATCATTTATTTATTTTCGCTCTTCCCCTATTTAAACGTAAGCTCAGTAAAAGTCAGGGATATTATTTTTTCTACTTTATTCATTTTCAAATCCTTGGTACCTATAATCTCTGGCAAATAGGAAACACTCAATAAGTATTTGTTGAATAAATAATAAAAGAATAAACAAATAGCATAAACTTTTGTTTGTATGATGAGTTAGTCAATGTTGATAAACAATTGTGTGATGTTATTAGGATGTTATAAAGATAGGAAGACTCAGAGAGTCCATTTCTAATCTAGTAGGTTTTCTGTTATCATCAGGATCACTATTATTCTATCATATGACAAATTGAGTAATGTATAATGTGAAAGAATGAAAAAATTTCTCCATTTTTCTAGAAAGTAGATTTTCTTTTTTTTTAAATCAGTCCAACTGAAATATAATCAAGCAAGAGAGTATATAGGTGACATTGTCCAGTAACTTATCCATAAATCATACCTGAATATATTGGCAAAAGTATAGAAGCAATGTAGATTTATGCTGACTTCCTCACTGCATATATTTCCCACAGTTACTATTATTTGAATCTAATTAGGGTATGAAGCTTTTATTACAGGGAGATGATAGGGAAAGGGAATATATTTTGTTCTCAAGGAGAAAAATACAGAAATTTGTTTTCTATTTTTCATTACAGTCAGAGATTTAGAGTACCACTTAGTGCATTTCATAGATTAGAGTATCAGAAACCAGCTTCTGCCTCCTAAAGTTATGCTTCATAGAACTAAGAAACTAGTAACTATTTTGTGCAAAATGGAATGTTCTGGTATTCATATATATATATATATATTAATTTCCATTGTACCCATTAGAGTAAGTTCTGGCAAGAAATCTGTTACCTAAAAGTGCTTACAAGTTCTTTTCATAGAAATTGGTTTCAACAAATTTTTAAAATTTCATAAAAAAGTACATGTTTGTTTTTATCTTCCTGTGTAGCTGATCAACAGAATGTTGGAATTTTAGGAAGTGGGGCTTTTGTTTTCCCCTTTTAACTTTTTGTTTTGATGTAATTTCAGACTTACAAAAATGTTTCTGGAACAGTACAAAGGATTCTATATAACCTTAAACTCTATTTCCTCCAAATTAACTACCATATTTGCTTTTATCTTTCTCTCTCTTTTTTTCTCTCTCTCAAGCTATGTGCATATGTATGTGCATGTACATATGCACACACATTATTTTCTGAATCTACCCAAGTTGTAGAATAATTCCCTAGGGTTTGGATCTTAAATTGAGGGTGTAATTTAGGTGATGAGGCAGGATAAGGACCAAGAGTTTAAAAAGTTATATTTTTATTGTTGGTTAGTCTAAAACAGGAAAGCGCAATGCTCTTCTTTCGTATTTAAATGTAAGTGAGAAAGACATTGAAACGGCATTTTTAAAAAACGAAGATAATCTTGAAGATAAATGTTCAATCCCATTTCCTATGTGCTTTATGCACCCTACTCCCCAATTATACTGTAATAATTACAGTTGGGGAAATTGTCCTTTTAGGTTCTTGCTGGATAATTGTCTATTTATAGTGAATATCTGAAAACCATGCTGTGCTCAACCATATATGAGAGACAAATCCCACCCAGATGAACCCAAGTTCTTTACCAAGTACCATGTACAATTTCATGTCTTCCTTTAGGTCCTGCTCTGTTTAATACTTTAATAAAGTTTTACCTTAAATAAAAGACCATAAATAAAAGCCATAAATAACAGACAGTACCTCTGGTTAGGACTACCACCTGTCCTTTGCTTAAATCTTATTTGCACTGTTTGACATCTATGTGCATGATTTTATTAAGTGCTGAATATATTCCTAGAGAACTCCTAAAATAATGATGGAAGACAGCCTATTTTGAGTTCTAAGTTTAATCTTAGTATTTCAACAACATATAGAACATATAGCAGTAATAGGCAATCAGTCAATTACTATTGTTAATGTTGAATAATTTTGCTATATGTTAAAAAAATGCATTACATTTAAATTAGCAGAACATCAAATTGACCAGAATTTAAGATTGTACTGCACTGATTTGAAATATCGTTTATTTCCTTTAACCACTATTGTTACTTCCAAAACGCTAGTTTCCATATTTACTTTATTTGCTCCATAGTCTAAAAATAGAGCTTACCTTTTTTGGAAAGTACTATTTTTTAAAAAATTATTTCAAAAATATTTGTAACAGGAGATCAATATGTGTAGGAGGCCTCAATGAATGAAGTGGAATTCTGATGAAAAAAGAATGTCAAGTTCAAACGTACTTGTCATGTATTTCATATATTTAAGAATCTCGTATGTACTATACATGCCTCACAAAGATGAAATAACTCCAAAATCTACAAACTCTGTGACAAAGAAAGTTACAGACACCAAATGAAGCTCTTAGTCATAGCTTTGAAAACAGTTTTTTAATTTTCATTTCAGACAGTTCTTACGTGTGTCTTCAGGAACATTGTTACCTGTGGGCTTATAATAGAGATGATTGCTTTTTGTTGATCCCTAAATGATGTAAATGAGTAAAATAAGACACTATTAATGGAAAGTACTAAAGAAGGGTAATAATAATTATCACATTTGGGCACAGCAATTAAAATAATACATATAATTATTGGACACTTTCCATTTAATATCAAATTAAAAGAAATCTGAGGGGAAAATAATCTTATAAGAAGACGCTGTGAAATCATTTATTGAGTAAACTTTTGTAAATACCCAGGACTTGAATAGCCAAAGCAAGGAAAAAGCCAGTAAGTGGGTACAGGAGCAACAGATACACAGAATTTTAAAACAGGTCATATGCATATAGAGGTTCTTGGATTGTTAACATGAGCATATTGTCACATTTTAAAATGTGACATAATTCATTATATACTAGAATTGTCTTCTAATTAGTAGACCTTAACTTCATGAGAAAAGATTAGTTCACTGATACCTGTTCAAAATAGTATTAACTAACCTTTTCTATAATATTAAAAATAAATGTAGATAGCAGGAAGTGGTGGAAGGAGTTACAAATAGCTTGACTATATAACTAAAACTGTATGTTAGTAAAAAAATATTTATTTTGGATTATTGGTATAGTTTCCAGTTCTCAGTTCCCAGGGTGTTAGCATTTGCGCATTAGGTTGATTGGTGAACAGGGCAGATAAGGAAGAAAAATGAGGTTTTAGTGCAATACACTACGTGTAATTTTTTTTTATCTCCTTTTTGTTTTCATACTCCATTATCACTGCTCCCTGTTTTTTCATCAGGAAGGGTCATGTCTCATAAAGATTCTAATTTTTAAGGCAACAAATGTCCTGGTAGACTCTGACTCACCACACTGCCATATTGATCTATAGACTAAAATATGTACCTTACTTGTTCACAGTCTACCTCAAATAAATAGTATTTCACTTTATGGATATTTCACTAATGAATGAATTAACACTGATAGATTTTCAAATTTTAAGCAAACCTTGCACTTCTGGGATAAACTTCATTTGGTAATGATGTATTAGCCTATTTTATATTGCTAGATTTTGTTCGCTAATATTTTTTCACATGCATAATTTTCTTTACCTGTATTGTCCTTATTAGTAGATTATGACATAGGTAGATTGTGTCTCATGAAATAAGTCAGTGTTCTCAATTTTCTGGAAAATAATCATCTTAGACTGGTATTATTTTGTTCGTAAATGTTTAATAGAATTTACCAGTGAAACCAACTAGGCCAGGAGTTTTCTTTGTGGGAAGATTTTATATAAACTTGAGGGCTTTATATAAAATTTTGTTATTAATGTATAATTTATCCTGTAGTGATCAGATATTATATTCAGAATGGCTTCAACCTTTCGAAAATAATTACATTGCTATAAGGTCCACCATGTGTCCTATCTCTATGAATGTTCTAAATCTATTTACTAAAAATTGTGTTTGGCAACTGTTGGGTACAAGGTTCTACTCTGGTTATGATTATTCAAATTGTCTATATCCTTTATGCTTTTAGTAAATTTACTTGTTCTAAGTATCTCTTGTCTATAGCTTTTTAACTGTACCTTCTTTGAAAGAAAAAGCTATTTATCTATGGATTAAAATATGAACCCTTACTTGCTCACAATCTACCTTGAATTAATGGCATATCACTTCCTGTACACTGTAAAAACCTCAAAACATTATGTTTTACCTACTACCAACCCTTATGCATTTTTATTATATATTTTATTTAGACAGTTTTTATATATTACCTAAACCAATCTATCTTGGCTTTAAACCATAAATATCATTTCAGTAAATTTAATGATGTTTTTATATTTACCCTCATATATTACCATTTCAGTTACTTTCCATTACTTTCCGCAAATATACGATTTATTCTGTGATCGCTTGCCTTTATCATGGAACACTTTCTTTAATGTGTCTTGTATGAGTGACAACAAATTCTCTCATATTTCATTAGCTGAAAGTCACTTCATTATGCTTGCATATTTAAAGTGTATTTTCACTTGATATAGAATTCTAGATTGACACTGTTTTGTTTGGTTTTGTTTTGTTTTTTCCTATAAAATCTCCTTCCCTTGTTTTTTTGCTTGGATTGTTTTTTTTCTTTTTTTCCAGGGTATTATGAGGGTACAAACATATGGTTACACTTTATGTCTTTGCCCTTCCCCCCTACAACGCTCCCTGTGACCTTTAGTTGAGGGTTTAACCCCCTCAAATCCCCCTAATCACTGGAGAGTATTATTGCCATATGATCACCCTACTGTTGATCAGTTAGTATCAATTTGATGGCAAGTACAAGTGGAGCCCATTCTTCCAATCTTCTGGTGCCTCATTTTGGTAAATGGGCTTAAGTTTAATCCAGGAAAGTATAAGAGGTTCTAGATCACTGTCGTTTCTTATGATTGAATCATATTCCATTGTAAACATATACCAAATTTTAATAATCCACTCATGGATTGACGGGCATTTGGGTTGTTTCCACATCCTTGCAAGAGTGAATTGTGCTGCCCTAAACATTTGGGTGCATATGTCTTTATCACAGAGTGTTTTGTGCTCTTTTAGGTAGATGCCTAATAGTGCTGTTGCTGAATCAAATGGTATTTCTATTTTTAGTTCTATGAGGTATCTTCAAATTCTTTTCTACAAAGGTTGCACTAATTTGCAATCCCACCAGCAGTGTAAGAGTGTTCCTGTCTCTCCACATCCTCACCAGCATTTGATGTTTTGGGAGTTTTTGATAGAGGCCAGTCTCACTGGGGTTAGGTGATATCTCATTGTGGTTTTGATTTGCATTTCTCTAATGATTAGAGAGATATGGTGCTTAATTTTCAAACATTTAGAAATTTTTTGGTTATCTTTCTATTTTGGGTTCTATTTGATTCCACTCAGTGGTCAGAGACATATACTGTTTGATTTCAATTTTCTGACTATTTGAAATTTGTTGAAACTTATATTTATTACCTAGAGTAGGTCTATTTTAATAAATATTTCATGTGTACTTGAAAATGGTGTATATCTTGCAATTACTGTAAAGAGTTCTAGGTATGTTAATTAGATCAAGTTGTTAATCGTTGTCCAAAACTTCTGCAGTCTTAATGACACTTTTTATGTCTGTTTATTCTGTCAGTTACTGAGCAAGGTTTGTTAAAATTTCTAACTGTGATTATAAATTTGTAGTACAGCTTATGTTTTGAAGCTGTACTATTAAGTACATATATATTTACGATTCTTTTCTATGGTTTGATCTTTTTATTTTTTGAAATGTCTTTCCTTATCTCCTGTAATAATTTTTACCTTAAAATCTACTTTGTGTGATATTAGCAGAGCCATATCAGCTTTAAGTTAGTGTTTGCATGAAACATCTTTTTCCATTCCTTTATTTAAAACCCATCTGTGTCTTTGTATTTACTGTACAGTTCTTGTAAATAACCTTGCATCTCTTTTATATCCAGTCTGACCTTCTTAGTATTTTAATTGGAATGTTCAGTCTATTTAAATTTATTATTATTGATACAGTTGGATTTAAATTTACCAACTTACTGGTTTCTATTTTTTTACACTTTATTTCTGTTCCTTTATTTCTTCTTTCCTGACATTATTCTGTATATTTCCTTTACTAATTTTCTTGATCATAACTTTATCTTTTTGGTGGCTATTCTGGAAATTACAAAATGCATTTTTAACTTATTACAGTCTACCTTCAGTTGGTGCTATACCACATCATGAAAAACGCAGGCCTCCTTAACTGCATTTACCCCCTACATGTTTTGCTATTTTTAAAAATATATTTTACTTTGATACATGCTTTAAACCACATAAGACTTTATTATTGTTATTTTAAATGGTCATGAATCTTTTATGTTTAACTTTCTGAGTGCTTTTTATTGCTTCTTGCACTTCTGTGCTCTCATTTGTAATAATTATTTTTACTTTATCTCGAGGAACTTTCTTAAATGTTTCTTATAAGACTTGTCTGCCTATGATGTATTTGTTTAAACATTGTTTTCTTAAAAGTCTTTATATTATTTTAATTTATTAGGAATATTTTCCCTGGTACAACCTGGAATTCAAGGTTGGTAGTTGTTTTTTTCTTTTGGCTCTTTAATGATGTCTTCTGGCTTGAAAAGTTTATAGTGAGAAGTCAGCTGCCATTCTTCATGCTTTTTCCTTGAGATATATATATATATATATATATATATATGCACACACACATACTACATATATAAAAACTGTTTTTCAGATTTGTTTTTTGGTTTATTTATACTTAATAGTTTTCAGCAGTTCAACCAGGAAGTGCCTACTTGTGATTTTCCTTGCATTTCTCCTGTTTGGATTCTGTTGAACTTCTTCAATTTATGTCTCTCATCCTATTTGTAAAAGAATGTGAGTATTATTATCTTAAATATTTCTTCTGTTTTATTCTTTCATCTCTATTAGAGAAAATACTTTATTTTCTCTCAAATGGCATTATGTTAGATCCTATAATCATGTCCCTGGTCTCTCTGGTCCTGTGTGCTTTCTTTTTCTTTTTCACTCTGTGCTTTAATTTGATTATTTCTGTCAACCTGCCTTTGAGTTCCCTAAGCCTGTCTTCTGCTGTGTTCTGTTAAACACATCAAGTGACTTCTAATTTTAGATATTGTATTTTGCAGTTTTAGAATGTTCATTCAACACTTCTATAAATTGTAATCCTCTGCTGAAACATTTCATATTTTATCTATTTTTTCTGTTTTCTTTCATTTCCTTTAACTTAATATTTACAATTATTTTGAAGTCTTTGTATGCCAACTTCAATATTTGGATCTTTTCTATGTCTGCTTCTACTGACTTTTTTCTTTTATCATCACCTTTTTCCTATCTCTTCACATGTCTAGTAATTTTTTATTTTATGCTGAACTGTGTGTTGAAGAAGCTTTGCATGATGTTATTTTCCTCTAAAATATGTTAAACTTTGTATTGGTGGGCATTTAAATTACTGGCAGATCACCTCAATTCTGTCAAGATTTGGATTTAGATGTTTTTAGGATGGCTGGTTTTCAACTTTTTCCTGATTTCTGGAAAGTAGCCCTCACTATTAGTGCTTGGACTTTTTGGAATCTCAGCTAAATGAGCAGAGTGTTCATCAAGATCTCTTCAGTTTCACTGGGCTGGAATTTTAAGATTTTTTCCAGCATTTTGTAACCTCTGAAATCTGTGCTCATCAATTAGCCTCCCAATAGCTCTGTGTGTGTGTGTGTGTGTGTGTGTGTGTGTGTGTTTTCATAGGCTTTCCTTCTTTGTAAGTATGTTCCACTTAGCTTAAAATCCAGGAGAATTTTTATGCAGATATTTTTTGTCTCCTCGTCTTTAGTTTTCTCTTACCTGATACCTATCCGTCAAATCCCAGCATTCTTAGCAGGTCCAGACTCTGATCTCTGTTTCTTTTGCCCAGTGAAACTGACACTCTGTGCTTGGGTTCTATTTCTCTGTGCAAGAATTGGAAAATAACTTCAGGAAGAAACCTAGAGTGCATATGGGATTCCACTCATGTTTTTTCCCTCTCTTGAGAATTGTACCCATGAATTGCTTGCTGTCTAATGCCTTCCAATAGTTTTTATATATTTTATCCAGACTTTATAGTTTTTATTCAATAGTATGAGGATAAGCAATTCTTTATTATGGCCTGAACCAGAATTCCTTTAAATCAGTTATAAGTGCGGGTATTTGGGGTGAAAACCCCTTTCCTCTAAAAATATTAATGTATTTAAAAATTCATCAAACAAACATCTTAACGCCTGTTATGCAGCAATTAATGTATTTATTATGTTGGATTCCCTACAAACATTTACTGAAAATGCAGGAGATTTCTCTGTTTATAAGGTACATATTTAGGAAGAAAAATTCTACCAGAATAAATATCTTCTTCACGCTAAACTTTTGCTAAGACCAAAAAACCAAAGAAACTATTAGTTTTAATGATGAGAATTTGAAATGCAGAGGTAATCAACAAATCATGGGTCCATCAAAGTCAGCTTCCACATCTACTCCCTTATCCATCGATTTCTGGGAAAGGGTATAAAATTGATTGCAATATCTCAAAGTTTTAGCCTATAGCATACTTGTATTAATCACAATGCTCAGGAACAGTTTAAAAGAGCTAAAGTCAACATTAGGAGACAAAATTACAATGCAAATATGTCTCTCAAGACATTCATAGGCTCAGCGTGTAAATCTTCACTGCCTTGGAATTCGTTCTCCCTTCTTCATAGATGTGTAGGTTTGTTCTCTGCCAATGTAGTTCTTGGGCTCCTAGCATAGAAATTTTATGCTTATTGATAAGAACACTTGCAGCTATTGCCTTGGTGTACATATGTGAGTTTTTAAAAGGAAGGATGGGAAGGAGGAACCAGGAGTGTTTGATGAGACCATGCCCATTCTCCTGCTCTGTCTACACCAAGACTGGCCTGAGACGGGGCATGAAAATGGGAATTTATCAGTTCCTAGATGTGTGACTTTGTTCATTAGAACACCGTAGTGCTTTACATTGGCACGGCTTTCTCTTTCCCAGTGAAGCTCGAGGTCTGAAAATGTTCCAGATGTTTTCTCTGACATCTGAACATTCATTTCCTCACCATAGGTATATACCGTTGCCGGGAGAGGCACTCCAGAAATTTGGAACCTGGAAGGGAGAAATAGAAGAGGCAGCATAGCGCCCAGTTGATGAAGTGCAGAAGCACCAATTAAGGAAAGCAGGCAGTCTATCTATATACTTCAAGTGTTCCATTTAAAAAGCAATCCAGCAGGCTCTGCCAAAGAGACAAGTGCCAATAAATTAGCTAAAAAGCACGCTGAAGAGTCAAAACACAATCAGGATTTCTGTCATATTCTTACATTGATTCCGAGGGGGCCTTATGCAAATCAAGAAACCCTTCTGTACTGTGTCTTAAATCCCCTAAATAGTGAAAGTAAAGTTATAAAGGTTAATATACATGTATATATGTATACTTATGATGGAGATAATATCTATTTCTTTGTGTTTACAAAGGAAAGCAATTCATCCAATTATTCCCACAAAACACAGTGAAGCGACCCAAACAGTTTATGAGAGTAATTTATTTTGGTTTATCTGTTCTGTTTCTATTTATACTGCACTGCATGAAAATACTTGGCCCTCTTTGTACGTGGAACAGTGTCATTTTCAACTTGTACTGAGAATCCGTCTCAGCATAGGACATCTTAATTAAAGCAGGGTTTCTTCTAACTTAAAAAGACAATTCAAGAGATGAATCAGTGGTATAAATGTTATTTAAGTTAAGTAACTAACTGCACAGTTGGATATTTTTCTAATCTTTGGGAGATGTTTATTAAAATATTTTTCCTCACAGCTTGAAAAATAATTTTTTAATCTAATGTTTTTCTTCCAATTTCAACTTTTCTTTTCCTTTGTTTTTCACACTTCCGGGTGAAAAACTATTATCATTTTTTTTCTTATCAAATGGAGACCAACAAGTAATTTCACATGGAAAAAGCAAATAAACATTTTCTTAGGCTGTCTTATACATTGCAAGAAATATTATAATACTATGTACTAAAATAAATTAGCTTAGGTCTAAACATTATATACATGTATGGGAATTAAATGTTTATATTTTCTTGAAAATCGTTTTTTTAGAATACCTATATACCTGTTGATACCTGTTGATGTTGCAATATCGTCATCTCAGCCAAATTGTTAAATTTGGGAAGAATAGAATACTTCTGACTAGTAAAATATCATAGGTTTAGAGAATTTTTGAAACATTAGAAACTTGAATCTACCACTTCATTTTTCTGGAACCATTCTGGATGCGTAAAAATCCTCCTTTCTAAATGCCAAAATACATTGGTTAAGGATTACATTATCCTTAGATCATACTCATTCATAAACAAGATGGGTTTAAAAAGAGAGATTGCACAATCTTACTGTATGTCTTACTGGTTTAAGGCAGAGAAGAACTTTTCTGAAAAGTGAGTGGTGTGTGTGATGTAGCCTGATTTCTCTGCCACTCTCTTGTTAATATTAGATGGTTGTTCTTGCGCTGTTTTATATTTTAGCTCATGAAAACCCTGTTAAACTATTACAACCAGGAGGAAAGCGGTAGAACGTGAAGATTTCAGAAGAACTATGTGAGAAATAAATGTTTAATTATAAATAGCAGCTAAAATATAGGAAGAAAGGACTTCTTGTTCATCACCCGGAAATCCATGAGCTGCTTAGCATTACCCACTTGCACACATGTGAAAAGGAGAGGACGGGTCCTACAGAAAAGGATTCTATTTGGAGAAGTTGTCTGTGATAGCGTGAAATGTGCAACATAGTTAATATTAAGAGGAGTGGATAAAACTTCAAAAATGTGATCTATCTTTCTTGGTCAAGAGGAATCAAAGAGTCTAAATGCTCAGTTTAAGAACATACCAGAAGAGGAGAAGCCCTTCAGGAACGGCAGAGTATGGATCTTGAAAATCTGTTCTCCCGTAAAAGCAAGTAGAACATTGACAAAAGTTGTCAAAATCAACTTTTTTTAGAACTCTGAAAAGTAATCATAGGCTTGTGACAATTTGAAGAGTGTTTATTGAAGAAAAGCAGTTGAATCTTGGTAAGAACAGTATGCTTAGTGGTATTTTCCATCTTTTTCTCCCCAGCTTCACAGTAACTTTGAAAACCAAGAGCCTCACAGTGGTGATAGGTATGAAAAAGGCAGCCCAGCATTCCCTGGAGGGGACAAAATGGTGTTGGAGCATCCCCCCAAAAGCACCACTTGCAGAGATTTCTATTATTTGATCTGTCTGGCAGCTCCCTGAAACCTTCCATTCACAGAATTTGTCTTTATTTGACCTTGTGCAGAACTCACTAAATGCAAACAGCATTTTTCCTGGGACACTTGTCAAGAACTTCCAGTGGCAATTGTTTAACATTGTAGTTGCTTGAGGTAGTGTCTTTGTTCATGTTGCTATAACAAAAACACCCACAACCTAGTGGCTCATAGGGAACAGAAATTTATTTCTTACAGTTCTGGTGGCTAGGAAGTTCAAGAATAAGACACCACCAGACTCAGTGTCTGGTGAGGGCTTACCTACCAGTTCATAGACAGCCACCATTTTGCTGTGTCCTCACATGGTGGAAGGGGCAAATCAGCCCTCTGGGGCCTCTTTTATAAGGGTACTAATTCCATGCATGAGGGCTTAACCTTCATGACCTAATCGCCTCCTGAATGCCCCACCTCCTAATACCATCACGAGTTAGGATTCTAGCATATGAATTTTGGGGAAACATAAACATTCAGTTCATTGTAGGTGGTAACAACTAATGATGATTTAAAAAAAAATTAAAGGACAAAGCAGATAGATGTCTGTCTATAGGGAGCTTTGAAAAGCTCTGCTATTTTCCTGGGAATCTAGAAGGCCACACACATGTGCAAATCTGCATGTATGCCCAGGAGAGACCTGAGACAGCACTGACCTTCTTCCTTTGGCTGACCTTGAGTTTTTGTATAAGCAGGAAATGAAGGCTAACCAGAGTTTCAAACTGTCAGAGCATTGAATTTGTTTCCCAACATGCACACAAACCTTTGAAGGAATGGCTGGGAGACTTATTTAAGGAAATTTATGTCCAATTGTTGGACAACAACTAAGCTAGCCAGACAGAGAATTTAGTGGCTACACACAACAAAGAATACACACTTGCACTTTACAGACTTAGTTCAGCAAGTCACTAAACAAACGGTGACAACAACAGCAATAACAAATATCTACAAATCTGGGGAGAGGGGAAATCTGATTTTCAGAGTTGCCACATTATATTACTTTCAAAATCCAATTTTAAAAAATTTCTACCAAAAAAATTTTGAGTCATGCAAAGAAACAGGAAAGTTTATACACAGGGGAAAAGAGCAGTAAAGAAAAAAAAATTATTGTTGAGAAAGCTCATATGTTGGACTTACTAAACACAGACTTTAAATCAGCTATTATACATATTTTAAAGAATGAAAAGATATATTTTTAAAAATAAATAAAAGTATGAGAATGATATCTCAGCAAATAGAGATTATAAATAAAGAGATAGTTATAAAAAAGAATTAAAGAGAAATTCTGAAGTTGAAAATTACAAAAACTAACACACAAAATCCAATACAGAGCTCACCAGCAGATTTGAACTGGCAGAGGAAAGAATCACTAAATTTGAGGTTAGTTTATTTGAGCTTATTCAGTCTGAAAAATAGAAGCAAAAGTGAAAGAAGAAAAATGAACAAAGACACCTGTTGGACACAGTATATGTAATATGGGAGTCCCAGAATGAGAGAAAGAAAAGGTAAGAAAGAACATTGGAAGAAATTATGAAAATTCCAAAATTTGATGAAAATATTAATGTGCACATCCAAGAAGCTCCATGAACTAAATCTAGGATAAACTCAATGAATCCCACAACTATACACATTTTATAGTTAAACTGTCAAATGCCAAAGCCAATTGTAATACATTACAAATACAATACAAAAATCAATTGTATTTCTATATGCTTGAAATGAACAATCAAAAAATAAAATTAAGAAAACAATTCCATCCATAACAGTATAAAATTACTTATGAATAAATTTAACAAAATAAACATAAGGCTTGGACATTGAAAACCACAAAACATCATTGAAGGAAATTAAAGAAGACCTTTAATGAATGGACAAAATCTTATCTTCATGAATTAGAAGACTTAATATAAGAAGGTAATATTTTCCAAACTGATTTACAGATTCAGTCCAATCTTTTTCAAAAGCCTAGCTTCTGTTTTTCTTTGTAGAAATCAACAAGCGATAGTAAAATTTACATGGAATTGCAAGAGACCCTGAATAGCCAAAACCATCTTGAAAAAGAAAACAAAGTAGGACTCATACTTCCCAATTTCAAAATTTCCTATAGCCTCATTGAGAGTTACATAAGCAAGATGGCAGAGTGGGAGATCCTCAGCCCATGTCCTCTCACAGAAACACATATTTGGCAGCCAGTCATGGACAAAATACACACATACACTAAAATATTATTCAGCTGTTAAAAAAAAAAAAGGGAAATCCTGTCACTTGTAGCAACATGGGTGAACCTGGAGGACATTGTGCTAAGTGAAATAAGCCAGATACAGATGCCAAATACTGCATGATCTCACTTACATGTGGAATATAAACAAATCAAACTCTTAGGAGCAGAGAGTAGAATGGTGGTTGCCAGGGGCTGGAGGGGTGTGTGGGAAATGGAGAAATGTTGGTCAAAGGGTACAAAGTTTCAATTGTGCAGGAAGAATAAATTCTAGAGATCTCATGGACAGCATGGTGACTATAGTTAATAATACTGTGTTATGTAATTGAAATTTGCTAAGAGAGCACAACTTAAATGTTCTCACCATACACACACAAAAGGTAACTAAGTGAGGTGATGGATACATTAATTAGCTTGAATGTGGTAATCATTTTGCAGTATATATCACAATAGTATGTGGTATACCTTAAATATATACAGTTTTTATTTGTCAATTATACCTCAAGAAAGCTGGGGAAACTTACTACAAAGCTATAGTTATCAAGACAGTGTGCTACTGGCATAAAGCTAGACATGTAGGACATGTACCTTAATGGAATAGAATTGAGAGTCCAAAATAAACCCATACATTTATGGTCGATTTATTTTTGACAAGTGTGCCAAGAAAATTTTTTGTTTTTAATAAATGTGCTGTGACAAATGGACATGTAAAAAAATGAAATTGGATTTCTATCTCACATTATATGCAAAAATGAACTCAAAATGGATCAAAGCCCTAAGTATAAGAGGCAAAAATAGAAAACTCTTAAAAGAAAACTTAGGAGTAAATCTTCATAATCTTGAATTAGGCAATGCTTTCTTAGATGACACCACACATACAAGCATCAAAAGAAAATATAGATGAATTAGACTTCACCAAAATTAAAAACTTTTGTTCTTTGAAGGACACGATCAAGAAAATGACAGTTTTTCTTGACCTAGTTTTTTGGGGATTACGTACAGAGCCAATTGGACATGGCTTACATCTTCCTAAGTGCTGTCAAATATTTAACTGAGAGATTTGTTTTCCTAAAACCAATTAAAAATTATTCATAGCCAAGTTTAATAACTAAAGTGGGAGATTAAATTGATCAAATGGAGTAATGGTATTTATGTTAAAAATAAAGTGTAATGGCTATTTTTCTATGTGGTTTATAACCCTACTCTAAAGGTTTTAGAGTAGTCCACAAACCCCAGTGTACAAGGAATGTGACTTTCTTTAAATAGGCAATAGATATTCAGCATAGATGTTAAGATCACAGACAGTGTTGCCAGATGCATGAGTTCAAGTCCTTCTCTGCCTCTTACTGGCTGGGATAAAAACACTTGTTAATATTTCTTAAATATTGCCTTGATAAGAGGACAATCCAAAACAGAAGTGCCAACAATGTTTTGAGCATTGGTATCATGTTTGGAAAAAGTGAGCAGCTTATTATGGTGACGACTTTGATAG
The DNA here is from genome assembly GCA_963575035.1 of Avahi laniger. NCBI lineage: Eukaryota > Metazoa > Chordata > Mammalia > Primates > Indriidae > Avahi > Avahi laniger. The sequence continues at coordinate 29,459 of CAUYSK010101422.1, forward strand.
TAATTATTATCAAATATAATTCCTAGTAGGTTTGTAAAAATAGTACTTTCTGGTCATACATTTATATAGAAGCAGAGATTTTTCAAGATAGAATGGATCGTATAAATCTTGTTATAAAAGTAAGATATCTGACACTGAGTCATTCCTTGACCTTTCCCAGGTCACATAAGTAATGAAGGGCAACAGTAAATTGGAAAGGACAACTAGAGGTCAGATTTATGGGTAATCTGGATCTTGCCCTCACTCTCCATATATTCTTCAACAATATGTTAGGCTACAGTTCAACACAGCTCTCTAGCTTTCCACTATAATATACTTTCTCCAACATATTTTTCAACTTTTGATTTTGGAACATTTCATTTATTTTTGCCCAGTATCATAAAGTATAATGCTTAAAATATGTTTACTACCTCTTTGTGCTATTGCACTGTGGATGGCATACTTTAACTTTTTTCATTTGATTGTTTTTGTTTTTTGACAATGCTCTTCTCCTAAAAGCATTTACTATGATGACATAAAATTTTCCTTGTGACACTCCAGGGTATCTCCAGTTGGCTCAAAAAGCCATTAAAAGTTCAAAACCAAATTAATTTAAATAAAAAAATAGACCATCCATAATGTTTCCTGTGGTGATGATGCCAGTCACTATGTTAGGGTTGCCAGATTAAGCAAGTAAAAGCATAATATTCCCAGGTAAATTTGAGTTTCAGATAACAACAAAAAAATCAATGATTGTATAGGCCATACTTATGCTAAAACAAAGTATTTACTGTTTTTCTGAAATTCACATTTTTCTGAGTGTACTTTATTTTATCTGTCAACCCTAATCCAGATGCTTAGGCTACATCACTGATAGAAGATTAATGGTCTCATAAAGCTTATATTTTAGAGGGGAGAATTGGACAAGATAATAAACATAATTAATAAGTAAACTATATAGTAGTATGTTAGGAGATAAATGCTTTAGAAGAAAAGAAGAGAGTAGGATGCCTTAACCTGGGTGTGTGGGTTTGTGGAGGGCAGGTTCTCATTTTAAATAGGATGGTTGTTGAGCTAAACCTCACTGGAAGGTGAGATTTGTACAAAAACTTGAAGCATCCCTCCAGAATTGAGTGGAAGACTATTCCGGGCTAGGAGACAGTGTCTAGAATATTTGAAGAGTAATAGTAAGGGGACCACTTGGCTGGAGAAAGGTGAGTGAGAAGGAGAGTGGGAGGAGATGAAATGGGAAACCAGGTCCAAGGGCTTTGGAACCATTGCAGGACTTTGAGCACAGATGTGACGTTACCTGACCTGTCTTTTTAAAAGATCTCT
>CAUYSK010101423.1:0-23098 GCA_963575035.1 Avahi laniger
ATTTGCACTCCCCGTCCCTAGAGAGTATTTCTGCCATGTGATCACCCTAGTGTTGATCAGTTAGTACCAATTTGATGGCGAGTACAAATGGATCCCGTTCTTCTGCTCTTGTGGTGCTTCACTTTGGATAATGGGCCTAAGCTTAGTCCAGGAAAGTATAAGAGGTGCTAGATCACAAAAACTTGAATAGCAAATGTCCTAGTGGGATAGCTAGAATTCAAACCCAAGTTTGGCTGACTCCAAAGCCCAAATCTTTCCACTAGACTTCTTAGCAAAGGAGGCCTTATTCTGGTGTACCTCCCCTACATTCTGCCATAATCTACTCAGTCCTCTTCAAAGCAGTACTAAGAGCAAGGGGGAGTCAACCCTGGAAAAAGGAGATTATAGTTAAGAATGTGGGCTTTGGAGTCAGACTGCTTGGAATCAAATCCTGACTTCACTACCTACTATCTGTGTGATCCTAAGTGAGCTATTTAACCTCCCTGGACCTTAGTTTGCTCTTCTATAAGATGGAGATAATAGGCCGGGTGTGGTGGCTCACGCCTGTAATCCTAGCACTCTGGGAGGCCGAGGCGGGCGGATTGTTTGAGCTCAGGAGTTTGAAACCAGCCTGAGTAAGAGCGAGACCCCGTCGCTACTAAAAATAGAAAGAAATTAATCAGACAACTAAAAATATATAGAAAAAATTAGCTGGGCATGGTGGCGCATGCCTGTAGTCCCAGCTACTAGGGAGGCTGAGGCAGAAGGATCGCTTGAGTCCAGGAGTTTGAGGTTGCTGTCAGCTAGGCCGACGCCACGGGCAACACAGTGAGACTCTGTCTCAAAAAAGAAAAAAAAAGATGGAGATAATAATAACTACTCCACAGAGTTGTGATGATTAAATGAGATAACGTGTGTAAAGTGCTTTGCATGGTGCTTGCCATACCATTAGCACTCAATAAATGTTAGCTATTAAAATTATTAGTTATCCTTATCCCTAGGAGACAAGAATCTAGAGAAGATGATTTCCATGGTCAGAGCTTCTGAACTGACTTGACTTTCAGAGGCTTAGGGGCAGTGAAGCCTAAGCTCAGGTGTATTTCCTTTGCTGACTTTACCTGCTGCAGCTCTGCTAAGGCTGGAGATGCAGCTTTCACTGGCCTGGAAATGAAAGAGGCTAAAAATATACAATCTGCCTGTGTCTGGAGGACCAGGATCATGCCTACATTTAAGAATTTAAAATACAGCCTTAGGGCAGAAGATCATTTCTTAGGATTCTTTCTACATGAAAACCAGTGCCAAGCTCAGTCAGGGCAGGGAATGGCTGTGGCCAGCTGCTGACCTCACTGGTGTCCTTTCTCTCTCTTGCACTCTTCCTTTGGCTCAGTGCAGACAGTAAGAGAGAGGAGCTTCCTTTTTTTTGCATTAAAAGTTGAGGAGGAATAAATACACAAGTAAATATTGTGAAAAAAATTCAATCAACTCAAAAGCTTACAGAATAAAAAATGAATCATTATTCAGCCCCCAACCCTACTCATTCCCCTCCACAGGTCACCAGAGTTAACAGCTTGGTGTTGCTCTTCCCAGGCCTTTTTTCTACACTTTTACATACAAATGTGGTGTTATAAAACAGTGTATGTAGTCTTGTTTTAATTGCCTTTTTAGATTATATTTATACACACACATATATTAGAGATTCCATCAGTCACAGCCATTTATTGAGTGCTTACCCTGTGCCAGGTATTCGGCTGCACAGTGATAAGAAAACAATGTCCCCACCCTTGTGGAGTCACCAGTCTGGGGAGATGGATAATAAACACATAATCAAACAAGTAATTTCAAAATGGAAAATAATACAAGAGACATGCTAAGAGAATAATAAGTGGGGAGGCCTGTCTGAGAGATGGAGTTTTTAAAAACTGAGACCTAAAGCAAAAAACTAGAATGAGTCATTTGAATATTCAGGCAAAGGGCATTCCAGGAGAGGAAACATCTTGTGCAGAGACCCTCAGATAGAAAGGAGCTTGTCCTGAATGAGCAAAGGCTAATGTGAGCTTGGTAAACAGGAGGGCAAGTAAGGTTATGGAGGCCAGCAGAAGCCACATGATACAGTCTTAAGGGTCAGTGGTAGGAGTTTGCTTTTTTTCCTTTTTTATACAAAAGGAGGCCATTAAAGGTTTTTGGGCAAGGGAATGATGCCATTTGAGTTTTATTTTGAATTTGGCTGCTTTGTGGACAATGGATGAGAGAATGAAGAAAGGCAGAATGGAGAAAAATGGAAGGCCAGTTGGTTGGCTATAATAGAGTCAAGAGCTGATATTCCATGCTCATGGACTAGAAGAATCAATATTGTTAAAACGTCCATACTACCCAAAGCAATCTACAGAGTCGATGCAATCCCCATCTAAATACCAATGACATTCTTCACAGAAATAGAAAAAAAAGTAATCCTAAAATTTATATGGAACTACAAAAGACCTAGAATAGCTATGTCATAAAGAATGAAATTGGCTCAGAAAAGTTACAGGATTTGCCTAAGGTCATTCAGCTAAAAAAGACTATAAAACTAGATCAGAACCTAAATCTTCTGATTCCAGAACTAATGGTCTATCTTTCAAACTACCTTGACCTGAGTGTCAAAACCACCTACTTCCTCCCAGGACAGATTTTTTTTTTTTTTTTTTTAAGTTTCATGGGATACACTGGGAAGATCTAGTGGCTCCCCAGCTCTCTTTAAGGAAGCAGGTAAAAAACAGAGCAGTAACTCTGCTCTGAGCTGTAAGTGGTTCTTAAAACAGAATAACTATCTCCTAAAGTATCCAAACACCATGCCCAGCTCATGCCCAGCTCTTTTTAGAGAGAGGCCACACAACTGGAAGAGGACTATGATATTCTCCATTCCGGATCTGAGTAGAGCCAAGCAAGCAGGGGAGAAAGAGCACACGTTAATGTGTAAGGGACCCACAAGCAAGATCACGAGCCCCAACTCCAGCTCTGGCCATAACCCTAGGTGAGGGGGGGAAGGTGGTAAAAGAAATTGAGGGGAGAGGAGAGATGAGGACAAGAATTGAACCATCACTGGTCCCTGAGAGCCTAAACCTTTCCTCTACTGGCAAAACTGCCACGTAAATAATTCTGCTAGACCCTTGTGGTTCTGAACAGTATTTAGAACACCTTTCAAGGACCTCAAAGTACTTTATAGAAGAGTCTGCATATTAGTAAAGCTGAGGACAGAGGAGACACTGCTCCCCCCAAAACCCTATCAAGGTCCTCCCCTACCCAACACAAACTCCCAATCCACAACTTTGTTGTGAGGTGATGAAAGACAGAAAGGGTAAGAGAACCTGGAAAGAAGAGGATTTTGAAAGAGCAAAAGTAGAGCGGAGGGTGGGAGGCAAAAACAGTAAGAGTCTCCCTAGCAGAGAGAGGCAGCTTGACACCTCCACACCTTCCTCGGGGGCTCACTCTCATATGGAAGGAAAACAAGATAAAATGACATAGCTTTGCCACGGGAGGCCAAAGAGAGAGACTGGAAATGGGAATTCAGGAATTGTAGCTGCCCAGCTCAGCTCTATTCTGGAATCCACTTCTCTTCTCCATGGATGACAACCTTAAAACCCTGACCTTCTGATCTGCTACCATTCAAAGAGGGTGCCCCAAATTACCCAGTGAGGAGCAGGAGAGGAAAAGGCTGTGTGATGACAGTACCCTCTCTTATTTTCAAAGAAAAAGGTCCTTCCCCTTCTCTAAAGTCATTTCTGAACTGGGATGAACCCCCAGCCTCTCTCTGGCATTGCTGCAGATCAGCTCAAACTTGGGAGAAATGTTTCCTCAGAATGGAAGTGACTGGTCTGGCATACCAGATAACATGCTGACTTCAGGCAGCCAGTGCTGCTGTGCTCTGGGCTCACTATAGTCAGTTCTGAGGTGCATACTCTGGTCTTGACCACAGAAGCAGTGTCCTGGCTCTGTCCAGCCTTCCCAGGCAACCTCAGGGGCAGGGGAGGATCTGTGGTCTCATTTCCTCTCTACCTTGGCTTCTTTTTTCACTTCACTGAAGATTAGTTATTTCCACCAAGACCAGTTCCTGTTCTCACCAGCTGCAGCAGTTGTTTCCCCACAGAAAAAGTTATGAAGCACTGGTGTGGCCGCCACCTGGACTGTCCCAGCTGCAGAACACAGACCCAACAAGTTCTGAGCTAAAGGGCTTTTTCATCCCAGACAGCAGGAAGAAAATAAGGGGCAAGAAGCAATTCCAAGAAATCCACAGAGGATACACCGGTGTTCATTTCATTATTATTTTAACCTTACATAATAGTTACATGTGCAAAATATTTTCTAATGAAAAGTGTGGGAAATGTATATATTTATTACATAGACATATGTAAATATAATAAATTCCTAACAGAGAGCAAAAGACACAAACAAAAGATGGCCAAAACACTTATGATGAAATGTTCAGAGAAATGCAAAGACAAGATTTTATTTCTCATTAATGAAATTGGCAAAGATTTTTTAAGAATTAAACCAGCCAGTAATGATTAGCTTACAGAGAAAGGAACACACACATATATATATTATTAGTGGAAAAGGTAACTGATAAAACTTTTTTTAGAAGGCCTTTAAAAAGCATATATGTTTTGACCCAATAATTCTACTTCTAGCAATTTATCCTAAGGAAATAATCAGAGATGGACACAATATTTATGCACAGGATGTTCATCACAGTGTTATTTATACAAAAGCAAAAAAAATGCAAGATAAGGCAGTAATACAATATTATAAAGTACTATGCAGCCATGAAATCATGATACTAATAAACAAATGAGACAATGCTTCAAAAAGTAAATGACCCCATCTCTAAAAAAAAAAAAAAGAAAGAAAAATTAGCCAGGCATGGTGGCAATGGTCTGTAGTCTCAGCTACTCGGGAGGCTGAGGCAGGAGGATTGCTTGAGCCCAGGAGTTTGAGGCTACAGTGAGCTATGATGATGCCACTACACTCCAGCCTGTGTGACAGACCAAGACTATCTCATAAAAAAGGTAAATGAAAAATCAGTTTACAAAACAATATGCACAGTATGATCCTAATTGTTAAAATATACATATAAGTACATCAAAATGTTAATAGATGATGAGATTATAGGTGATTTTAATTCTCTTATACTTTTCAGCAAATTCCAAATTTGCTTAATAAATATGTATTATTTTCATAATCAGGAGAAAGGAAGCTATTCTCAATCATCTTCCCTCTCTTTAAGGACATTCACATGTGTTACTCCCTTTTAAAAAAGACATTTGAAAATAAAAACATTTATATCCTGCAATCTAGCAAGTTAAATTTTGAGTTTCTATCCTAAGTAAAACTTCAAATATTGAAAAGACTTTGTATACCAAGATGTTCACCACAGCATTGTTTATGATGACAAATAGAAGCAAACAACTTAAGTGTCCCATAAAAGGTATATGGTTAAGTAAACAATGGTACATTCACTTGATGGACCATTGTACAAGCATTTTAAAATGTTTACAATTACTAGCCTGGGAAAACTAATGAAATAACTAAAGCAAAAAAAAAAAACTGAATAAAAAATATATATACCAAATATCATAACATTGCACAAAACTCTACGTAGAGAAAAAAATATAAAAGGTTTTAAAAAACATTCACTGCATTTGGTAATGGAACTAGAGAAAATATGGATGTTTTTCTTCAACCTAAATCTTCAATCCTCTCTTCTTTCTGAATTGTCCCATACTTTCTTTAGAGAATGAGTATTACTTTAAGAGGGGAAAAAAAAATCTGAATCTCCCTCTGGGGCAATGAAAACATTCCCAAATGACAGAGTCCACTCCATCAGTCCCTTCTCCACACATACACACCTCTCTCAGACTAAAGACTAAGGCTGGGTCATAACGGAAGGTCAAGGGAATGAGACTCCTCTCTGTGGCCTAGGGTCTTCTCTATGAGGTCTCTGAACAAGAAGTTTCCTCTGACCAGCTGATGTCAAAAGGCCCTTTCTCCCCAAGTCTTATTCCAGCCTGAACTAATTCACCACAATCCCTAGAGCTGGGGAAAAAATTTCCACCATGGGGATTGGGAACCTGATATTTAGTCCAAGTTTTTCCTAGTCCCTTTCTGTATCAAAGAAGGCTCCTCGAAGCCTCTTAGACAACTAGCACCCAGGCCAGCTTAGCTCCCAGATCAATGCTACACTTAAGCAAAACCCTGAGTTATCAGACATCACCAAGGAAATGTGAGAGGAGGAGCTGCAGCAGGGAAAGCCCCTGTCACACACCCTGCAAGCCTCCTCCTAAGGGATATCCAGGGCTTTTTCTGGCACCAGAATTTTACATTCAGTTTCAAGTCTGTAATAAGTCAATGAAGAGAAAAATTAGGGTGCAAACACACCAGAGGCAGAGAGCTATCCTTTCAAAGCCTTTAGAACCCTCTACCTCCTCTCTCAAAAGAATGTCCGCTACTGGCCAGAACACTAGCTTCTGAGCAACTCAGCTTGGGAAGTTACCTAGCTGGAACCAAAACACACATTGGGGATTTGTTAGACCAGAGATTGGCTCTGATACTGGTATTATCAAGGAAGAGCTCCAGTAATTGCCCCAATTCCAAACTTCTCAATACTCAACAGAATGGGAACTGATGCTCAGATAACGGGGTAAGGAAGGATCCCAGAAAACAGTGTAACACAGCAGCTTTACAACCTTTTTCACATCAGGGCACACATAGAAAATAATACTATTTATATAGTATATGGGGCACAAGCTGATCCCAACCAGAGGAAACCAACTGGGGACCTTAGCTGCCCCTAGGAATAAGAGACTCAGTATCCCAGCACACCTGTGACCCATGTGCAGCACACCACAGGAAAGCCCTGGATTAAGGCACTGGGCTGGGTTAGGACTCTTAAGATCAATGTCATGAAAAAAATTACCTCAGGGCCTCAGACCTTGAGCTCTCCAACCTCAGCTGACAGGCTGTGGGTCAGATCATGTGTCTGCACCAGAAAGCTGGGAGCCTGTGGTCTTGACTTAACACTGACACAACTTCCCCAGCCAGGGTGCTATTCAGGGGGGTTTCCATAGTTACACTGGCGCAGAGGAAGCCCTCCATCTGACAGCAGCTGCCTTATCTTGAGACTGGGTATAGAGAATGGGGTAACTGGCTTCATTGGATTTCTGAACTTAAAACCCCTTTTCGGGAATACAAATGATCTCAGATCAGACTCTCTGCTGAGAGATACAAAACTTAAAAGCTGCCATTTACTAAGCATATAGTAGATGGCAGACTCTGCTAAGTATATGACTTCAAATTTCATTAAATCCACACAACAACCTCATGTAGCAAATGCTATTATTATCTGCATTTATGTGAGGAAACTGGGACTCAAAGAGATTAAGTAACTTGCTTGAGGTCACTTTTCTAACTGAAGACTGTAGAGGAGACAGTACTTAAACTACTCTGACTTGTAAGTCCACATGCTTAACCAGGACACCAGTATGTCACCTCAACAAACTCCTCAAATACCTTTTTCATAAATCAAACCAATGATAAGAAGCTGACAATCCAGGAAAGAAAAAGGTGAGAAAGGAGTAGCTTGTCTCACTGTTTCACACCACCAGAAAAGAAGCTAATCTGTATTAAGTACCTACTGGGTGCCAAGCACCTTACATACATGAGCTCACTTAATTCCTACAATCTCACCGGGACAGGCATTATTAGCCCCATTTTACTAGCCCTGGCCTGCCCTCTTCCAAACCTCCATCAGCAGCAGCTCAGGCACACAGAAACAAAACAAAAGCCATAAGGAAACAAATCAAAACTTTATACAGAAAGGAAGGCTTGTAAGAGGGTGGTCCAGTCCCCTGTTTGACCTGGGCTATCTGGGTGCTCTGGTTAGTAATCAGCACATCCCGATCATTTTGTGAATATTAATCCAGCAGTTTGCTAACCAAACAAACTGGTCAACCAAGCTCCAATGAGGACATGATGGACTGTAGTTCTGGGCTCTCAGAACAAATGGCCTGGCAGCCCCTACCTAAGGCAGCCTCCCACCCAATCCACCTCAGACCATCCCTTTCTCTCCTATTTCTATAGCTAACTCATGCCAGCATGCTGGGGGTTTTCACACCCCCACTGGAGAGCAGATTCCCTCCCACTCTTTTCCCCAACAGTTGAGCTCTTGTTCTCAAGGGCACTAAGTCCCAGTCTCTCCTCCTCAGCCTCCAAGACCGTCACAGCACATTAGTAATCACTGACTCACCCCATCCCCCTGAGGAAGCTGGGGGAAATGCAGAGGGCCACAGGATGTGTGGCCCAGATCCCTGCTGGCAGGCAGAGGACTGCCAGTGACATTGCTTCCCCTTGGAACACCGTGGACCCTCTCTGAGCCAGCTCTGGTGCCAGTGGGCTGATGTCAGGCTTTCTACCATCGCAGAGGCCAGGATCTCTAGACAGCTCCACTGTTGCCAACAGATCTAATCTCCCTATTCCAAGGCAGATGAAATCCAGTAAGGCTGCTAAGTTCACAATTTATCCCTCCTCACAGGCAATGTTGGCCATACTAACAATAACACCAGAATTATTACTGCCTCTTAGACAGTTCTTCGGGCAACCGAGAACTATTTCCCCAAGTTTCTCAAAGATTTACCTTTGTTAGCAAATGTTTTCTTTCTCCAAAACTTCATATTCTTCCAACATATTCTCTGGCTCCATCTCAATGATACCAGGTCAAAACCTCTCTATTCACGGAGCCAGTGACATCAATGTCCAATTCCCACACCAAAGAAGTATCCCAAAGTCAGCTCTAAAAACCCATCTACACAGACCATTTTGGAACCTACAGAAAAACTAAAAAGAAGCACAGGCAAAAGAACAAGAATCACGCACTAGGGCTTAACATGAAAAGTTGGAGGGAGGGGGGATGGTTTGTGTACTCATTCACTTAGAAAACCCCCCCAGTGAAATGGCTTGTCCACATGTTCAGCCCTTCAGACAAATCCACTATAACTTAGCAGGATGTCTGCAGGCCTTTCTGAAAATAAGTAGAATGGCATCACTCCTTATTCCACCCCCTTCAAGAGCTGCCAGCCCCCTCCCCACTCCCCCTCTCCCCTAAACATCTGGTCTGGGCTGGGAGTGGGACCCACACCCTGGGAAGCCTCCATGTTAACATGAGAGGCAGTCTCCCCACTCAGAGCTCAGAGAAGCCTGACTTAGGCTGAGGAATAAGCCAGGCCCTAGCTTCTGAATCGCCCCCACCAGCGAGAGGCTCGAGACTTGTAGGGACTGGGAGACTAACGAGGAAGCAGGGCGAAGTGAGAAGGGCGGCAGAAGGGGGAGGGAGGAGGGAGAAGCTTGGATCCTGGGGCGGTTCCGGGCTGGGGACCCCTCCTCCTAAATGCCCAGAAATTGGGGCGTCCCGAGGTCCCCAGTGGGGTAGTCCGGGCCGGCCAGCGGCTGCTCAGAGGTTCCCGGGAAGACATTGGAAGCCAGGATCTGTCGGGGCCCTGACTGAAGGGGTGGGTGGGACAGGGACCCAGCACAAAGTCCCAACCGGGGCGTCGGGACCTGGGGGGCAGTAGGAGGGGGAAGGGGCTGGGCTCGGCTCTCACCAGCACCAGGGCGAACCTCTCCTCCAGCTCACAGGGCTCAGGCATCGGCATTTTGCCGGGCGGCAGCAGCAGCGGAACAGAAGGAGGCTCTCCCGGGCCCCCCTCGGCGCTCTCCAGGTTGCCCATCGCAGCGGGGGCCCCCTCGGGGGCCTCAGCCCCCTACCTCCACTCCCGGGGGCCTTGGGCTCGGCTGCTGAGACCAGGCACCTCCCTCAGCGCCGGCTCCCGAGTCCCGACTCCTCGGCCCCGGGAGAGGTGTCGGGGGCTCCTTGGAGTCCCGCCCGGCGCAAGGCGAAGGCGCAGGCAGTGCAGCGGATAGCAGCACCGAAGCGACGGAGACTGCGGCGCCCAGCTCTAGCTCACACCAGCGGCCCTCGGCGCTCCGCTCGGGCGCTGCCCCTCCCCGCCCCCCGCGCTCTTTCCCTTTCCCCCCACCTCGCTTCCTCCCACCCACTCCCGGCCGGGACTCGGGCTTCCCCCGCGAGCGCCGACTGCAGCCCGCGCGCCGCGCGTCCCATTCATGCAGGCTCCGCCTCCCGCCTCCCGCTCACAGGCCTCCAGGAGGCGCGCCCCGCCCCGCCTGCGCCCGATTGACGACCGCGTCTACCAATCACAGCGCCTCCCGCCCTCGGCGGCCTCGTGCCTAGGGCCGAGCACACCCTGGCGGCCGCGGCGGACAGTGAATCGCCAGGTTGCTGCCCGGCGTGAGGCGCTGGCCGGGACACCGGGCGGGGGATGGGCCCTGCCCTTTTCCACAAGGAGCTCATAACGTGTACAAATAAGTAAAATATAGGGCACCGTGTACAAAGCAAACTACAAAAGAGGTAGAAATAACTAGGATACTCAGAAGAGGGAGAGAGGCCACATCTGTTAAGAGTCATCAAGAGGAAGATCATACTTAACTGTTAGTTGAGAGGACCCTTAACTGACAGAGACAGCTGAAAAGGCACTTAGGAGAGAACCTTAACAACGTTCAGAGGTTCAGTTGGCTGGGTGTGAAAATGGAGGGGCAGGAGGATGCTGTTCTGGGCTCGGCGTGCTAGTGGGTCATCACTGATGATGTGGTGGACATCTGGTGTTTCTGCCAGTCTAGCCTCCCGCCCTCTTCTTTCTTTTAGGGAACCACTTATGCCCTCTTCTCAGTCCAAGTGGAGCTGAACTTCACTCCTCTTCCAGCAGGCCCCAGCAGTCACAACATTTTCCTTCTCTACCCTCAGACACTGTTGTAGGGCTTGTCATTTGACCCAAGCCCAGGCTATAAGACTCATATCCAAGGCTTTCACTGGAACAATCAGGAAAGAAGCACTTTCTTTCCATTTGAGCTGCTGAATTGTTAGAATGCAGCTGCTGGTAGCCGTCTTATCCATCGCCTATCACACATTAAGCCTGCTTGAGAATGAAGCCAATGCAGAGGAAAGGAAAGCTAAGAGAGAGACACAAAATTCTAATTACATGCTGAGGACCTGGATCTAAGCATGCCTGAAGTTATCACCTAGACTTTTCATTCATTTATTCAACAAATATTTATTAGAAAGCTCATTATGTGTCAGATACTGTGCTGGGCACTGAAGATACATCTGTGAACAAACAGGACATACATTTTGCCTTCTTGGAATTTACATACTGTGTAGCAGGAGAGGTAGACAATAAACTAAATAAGTAAAATGCATAGATGTTAGTGGTCAGTGTTAATAAAACTGAAAGAGGATAGAGGTGGAAGAGGTATTAAAATTTTCAATAGAATGATTATTAAGGAAGGCCTCACTAATAAGACACCATCTGAGTAAAGATCTGGAGGAAGTAAGGAAGTAAGCCATGTGGATATCTGGGGAAGAATTAACCAGACAGAGGGAATGACAAGTGCATACTATGCCTAATGCGTTAGAGGCACAGAGAGACCAGTGTGGCTGGAGTGCAATGAACAGGGAAAACAGTAGTAAAAGAGGAAGTCGGAAAGGTACCAGAGCCATATTGTATAGGGCACTGTAGGCTATTGTAAGGACTTTAGTTTTTCTCTTAGTAGGATAGATAGCCATTGGAGAATTTTCAGCAGAGGAATATTATGATCTAACTTACATTTTATAACAGGATCACTTTGGCTCTTGCACTGAAAACACACTGAATAGATGTATGGGCAGGGAGAGCAGTTAACAGGCTATTACAATAATTCAGGTGAGAGATGATGGTGGCTTGGACCAGAGTGGTACCTGTATAGGTGGAGAGAAATGGTCAGATTCATTATGGATTTGAAAGTGGAGCCAACAGAATTTCTTGATGGTTTGAATGTGAAGGATAAATGAAAAATAACTCCAAAGTATTTGACCTGAGCAAGTGGGAGGGTGGAGTTTTCATTAATGGAAATGAGGGGTGATTATGGGAGGAGTAGTTTTCGTGAGGGGGAATTGGAAAGAGAAGATCAGGAACGGGTTTTGACCACAATTGAGTTTGATTTGCCTATTGGACATCCAAGTAGAGGTGTCCACTAGGCAATTGGATATGAATCTAGAGATCGAGGCTGGTGATATAAATTTGGAAATCATCAGCATATAGATGCTACTAAAGCTAGTAGATTCTTTTTCTAAGTCAGTCTGCCTTGGGTTTCTGTTGTTTACAACCAAAAAGCAGAATCCCTGTCTTTCCAGATCATTGAAACCCTCTCTTGTGAAGCTCAGCCTCTTCTAATCAGTTGGACAAATCAAGCAATTCACATCTTATCTCCTTTTCTCCCCACCCTCACACCCCAAATACATACTCTCCTAACTTCTGTGGCAGACTTTTTTGGGCAGAAGGGTTATAACAAGACTGTAGACTAGACAAAAATTGAGAATTCAAGAGGAGAAATAATTCATCAATCATTCATCAGAGATGCTCAAGAAACACCTAGCAGAAAGAGGAAACTTGATAGGATAGCAAATAGCACTGTATTCACTTTTGTGGGTCTCTTGGTCCCCAATCTTTTATTTTTGTTTTTGCTTGCCTCAAGCTTACCCATCAGATTTACATATCCTAGAGTCTTCTGGGGTCTAGAAGATTACTGCTTTCATTGTTAACTCTGTGCTTACTCACCTTCAATGCTTTCTTACTTTCTACAGCATAAAACTAAAACTTCCTAATCTGATATTCAAGGGTCTATATCATCTCCAAACCCTAACACCTTCAATCTACTTTTCCTGTCTCACCCAGCTCTAATCAAATCAACTCTTTGCTTCAGCTGGGAAGGTCCATCTCCAAACATTAGTTGCTCGTTCTTATGTCTGTAGCTTTGCTCCTTGTGGTAAACAGAATAATAGCTCCCCAAAGTGTCCATGTCCTAATCCCCAGAACCTGTGAATATGTTATCTTACATGGCAAAGGGACTTTGTAGATGTGATTAAGGATCTTGAGATGGGAAGATTATCCTGGAACATCCAGGTGAGCTCAGTGTAATCACCAGAGTCTTCATAAGAGGGAAGCAGACAGGCCCGGGTGAGGGAGGGAGGTGCGATGACAGAAGCAGAGGTCAAGGTGATGTGGAGCCATGAGCTAAGGAATGCAGCAGCCTCTAGAAACTGAAAAAGTAAAAGAAACATATTCTCCCCCAGAGCCTCTAGAAGGAACATAGCTCTACTGACACTTTAATTTTAGCCCTATAAGACCTATTTTCAGACTTCTGACCTCCAGAACTATAAAATAGTAAATGTGTGTTGTTTTAAGCCACTGTCTGGTAATTTGTTAGAGCAGTCATAGGAAACTAATGCAGTTCTGCTGATCCGGATTTCTCCTTCTCTCATCTCAGACTATCCAATCCCACCCAGGCTCACTGCAATCTTTACTTTTTAACAAAATGCAACAAACACTTATTGGGTGCTTATCATGTGCAAAACATCTGGCTAAATACTAGTATGTAGAGAAAGAATGTAAAATACAAATATGAACAAGAGACACCCCCACCACCACTGACTTCAAAAGAGCTCAAAGTCTAGAGCAGGGGAGGCAAAGTAGAGAGGAGGAAGGGAAGGGACCAAATGTGAAGATACCAGATAAGATTATTGGTGTTATTAATATATTTGTGGGTACTGGCTTTTAAATTCTGTCCTGGAATTCTTCCAAATTCAAATGATCATGACTCTTATTTTCTCTGCTTTTCATTTGAAACTTAATTCAACAACGTTTACTGAGGCCTACTACATACAAGACACTGTGCTTGTGCTAGATGCCATGGAAGATGTGTAGATATGTAATTCCTGGATCCTTAATGGCCTTGTGCTGTTTAATTTTTTGTCTATGTCTTGTCTGGACTGTGGCACTTATTTGTTTGTGTATTTAAGTAATATGTGTCCAATACCTCTTTTGTTTCAAGTACTAAGAAAGATCCAGCGATGAATAAGTGACTTTCCTCCAGGTGCTCACAATCTAGTAGGAATCTATCAGGCGCTCAAACTAATGTTTACAAAACAGTGTGATAAATGTTGTAATAGTGGGGTGTACAAAGTGCCACTGAGAAGACTGGAACAGATCTACAAAGGAAGGCTTTGGGGAGTAGATGATACTTGAGCCAGGGCTTAAGGATGAATAAATATGCCAGATGGAAAAGTGAGAACAGAGTGATGAGTGATGATCAGGAAGGAGAAAAGGCTTTCTGGGAGGTGGGAACAATACAGGTGAAAATGAAGAAACGTCAAAGAGTGTGGAATGTTTGAGCAGTGGTAAGAAATTCAGAGAGGCTGAAGTGTAGGGTGTGTCCTGGGAGGAGAGGAGATAAAGCTAGAAAGGCAGGACTAATCAAGTTTAGGAATTTTGTGCTCAGCTGAGGAGTTTGCCCTTTATTCTGCAGATTGTTCTGTGTCCTGGACAGTTTTAACTAAGCTCTTTGGAAAGATTTCTTTAGGAGTGCTTGAGAATATAAAGAGGTCTACAGAAATGATATGGAGAAGATAAGAGCCTGAATCAAATCAGAGCAGGGAGATGAAAAGAAGTAAAGTTGAGGAAGGAAACATACCAAGATAGAATCAACCAGACTTAGTTGCCTATCAGATAATAATAGTGACTAATATTTTTACAGTGTTTTCTATTTTTTCACATCCATTATCTGATTTGATCTTTATAACACCATAGGAGGGAGATATTATCATTATTCTCATTTTATAGATGAGTAAACAGACTAAAAGTAGTTAAGTAATACAACGAAGGCCACCAAACCAGTAAGTGGTATCGCTGGCACTGAACCCGGGCTTTGTTTCAGAATCTCAGGCCATTATGATTCTCTCAGCAGACGTGAGGAAGTAAAGAAGACTGAAGAGTTGAGGCCCCCTTAAGGATGTCCTACCCTTAGTCTCAAAGGAAGCCCAGAATCTTCTTAGGTCAATTGCTTCCACCTCCTTACTGACAGCACTTTCAAACTCCTGCCTCCACCCCCACCCTCCCTATCAAGGAAGCACCTACATTATCCCTAGCTCCCTCCCTTTACACCTCCTCTCCCCATCTCTTTCCTAGAAGGGTGTGGGGGAAATGTGAACACAGATATTTAAGAGTTTTAATGAATAATTTGCCCTATTGCAGATAGAATTCTCTTCTTCTTAGCTGGTTAATTCCTACTCATCCATTAAAATCAGGCTTCAAGGTCACCTCTTTCGTGACTTCTCTACCAAGTCTGGTTGAGAACATCTCTGTGAATACATAGTATCCTAACATCTCGCTATCATCATATCATGAAATCATCAGATTATATAAGCTCCTTCAGTGCAGGTAGATATTCCTGGTGTTTAGCTACAGTGCAACCCACTGTATGTCTGTTACATGCTTATTGAACAAATAAATGACTTCCCACATTCTTCCCACGTGACGGGAGACCTTTTATTCTTTCATTCCTCCCAGATACATTCTGACTGCATGTATTACTCAGGATTCAGTGCAGGAAACAGAAATCCCTCCAAGTATTTTAAGAATACAAGGACATAAATGCTTATAAAATCCTTTGGAAAGTCGAGGAGTCAGCTCTGGGCTGAAACTCCAGGAATGACTGCCAGGACATGGTAGAAGTGCTTCACCAGGGAAGCTGCTACCTCTGCCATAGTCAGAGAGGATGAGGCGCCTGGAAGTTTCCACTGATGACTGGGTTTAAGAATAAGCGGCTTGGCTGGCATGGGGCCTCATGCCTTTAATCCTAGCACTTTGGGAGGCCGAGATGGCAGGATTGCTTGAGGCCAGGAGTTGAGACCAGCCTGGCAATAGAGAGACCCCATCTCTACAGAAAAACAGAAAATTAGCCAAGTGTGGTGGTGCGTGCCTGTAGTCCCAGCTACTCGGGAGGCTGAGGCAAGAGGATCTCTTGAGCCCAGGAGTTTAAGGTTGCAATAAGCTATGATGATGCTACTGAACTCTAGCCTGGGTGATGGAGCAAGACCCTGTCTCAAAAAAAAGAAAAAAGAAAGAAAAAGTGGCTCAGCTGGGCACGGTGGCTCACGAATCCCAGCACTTTGGGAGGATGAGGCAGGAGGATCACTTGAGGCCAGGAGTTCAAAATCAGCCTGGGCAACATAGCAAGACCCCATTTCTAAAAAAAAAAAAAATAGAAAAATCAGCCAGGCATGGTAGAACACACCTGTAGTCCCAGCTGTTCAGGAGACTGAAGCAGGAAGATCACCTGAGCCCAGGAATTTGAGGTTGCAGTGAGCTATGATTGCACCACTGCACTTTAGCCTGGGAAACAGAATGAGACTCTGTCTCAAAAGGACATTGCCACTGCTACTCTGATGCAACCACCTGTCAATATTTGCAAAGCTGTAGACATCACAGGATCACTGCTATAGAAATACGCAGGATGTTAGCTTTTGTCTTACTTCTGCATTCTTAATCCCACCCAAGTACATATGGCTGGCTGCTGCAAGGTATTCTGAGAAATATACTCCTTAGTTTTTCAGCCTCTTAAGTTTAGGAAAGTACACTAGAAGGAGATGGGAATGCATGCTGAATGCTAATCAACCATATCTACCACACTGCTTGTCTGAAAATCCACCCACCGTCTTATCATCTGCAACTGGATCTCCTCCTCTGCACCTATTGCCCTCGTTCAGTGTCTACCCAGTGGCTGGTTTAGTCTTTGGTTCTGGCCCTTAGTCTGCTCCTTCAGGCTACTGTGTGACCTTTTCTGTGACCTGGGTTAGGCAAAATATCTTAGCTATGATTCCAAAAGTACAATCCATAAAATAACAATTGATATATTGGACTTTCCCAGAATTAAAAACTAATGCTCTTTGAAAAGCACTATTAGGAGATACATAGATGGCAAATAAGCACGTGAAAAGATATCCAACATTATTAGTCATTAGGGAAATGCAAATTAAAAACGCAATGAGATATCACTACACATCTAAAATTAAAAAGTCTGATTATACTAAGTGTCACTTAAGACATGGAGAAACTGAACCTCTCATATGCTTTTTGGGCGGGTAAAATGATACAACCACCTTGTAAAACAGTTTGGTATTTCTTTAAAAAGTTAAACATACACCTAACTATATGATCCAGCCATTCTATTCCTAGATATTTACCCAAAAGAAAACATAGAGGTATACCAAGACTTGTACACAGCGTTCTTAGTAATTTTATTTGTAATAGGAAAAAATTGGAAACAATATCCAAATCCTTCAACAAGTGAATGGATAAACAAATTACAGCAATCCATACAATAGAATACTTCTCAGGAATAAAAAAGATGAATTATGATACTACCACATGGATGAATCTGAAAATAATTATCCTGAGTGAAAGAGGCCAAACCAAAAAGAGTACATACTGTATAGTTCCATGTACATAAAATTCTAGAAAATTCAAACTAATCTATAGTGATCAAAAGCAGGTCAGTGATTGCCCAAGGATAGAGGGTGAAAGTGGGAGGGATTACAAAGAGGCATGAGGAAATCTGGGGGGATAATGGATACGTTCATGGTCTCGATTATGATGATGGTCTGGTGTCAAAACTCATGAAACTGTATACTTTAAATATATACATACCGTTTATTATATGTCCATTGTACCTGAATAAAGCTACAAATAATTAAAGTAAGGCAGAGACATTTGGACTGGAGAAAAAACTACACTCCTTGTATATATTCACTTATGTGATTATTTGTTTAATGTCTATCTTCCCCACCAGAGTGAAACTCCACAAAGGCTGGGGCCTTGCCTATTTGCACCAATGTATCTCTATTGTTTAACATAGAATCGGGTGCATACTAGGAACTTGACAATTATTTGTTGAAGAAAGAAGAGAGTTGAGAACAACTCCAAGTTTCAACCCTGGGTAAAAGGAAGAATGGGTTCCTAGACATTCAGCAATCAGGAGGAAAAGGGAGAGACGGAACAGTCTGAGAGGCTGAAAGACAGCCAGATAGTACTGTGCAGGGGAAGCCAAAGAAAGTAGTTTCAAGGAGGAGAAGGATTTTTTAATTTAGCAGTTAGAAGGCACTGGTGACCTGAAAAAAGTGATTTCTGACAGAAGCCAGGTTGTTTTTCCCTCGCCTAGACCCACCCCCAGATTTCCCCATATACGGTATCCATTCACTTGGCTTCGTCATTACAAATTGTTACTCTAGTTCAAGCTCTCTACTCCTGCTCCCTTACAATCCATTGTGTCACAGATTTTTTAAAAATTTCTTTGTAGAGACTGGGTCTTGCTATGTTGTCCAGGTTGGCCTTGAACTCCTAGCCTCAAGCCATCCTCCTACCTGAGCCTCCAAAAGTGCTCCGATAATAAGCGTGAGCCACTGCGCCCAGCCTTAAAATAATTGTTTTACAACACTAATTGGGTCATATGCCTAGTTCTTCTATGCTAGCTCCTTGTCATTTAGTTCTCTTCTTTTCTCCAATGGCTAGCACCCTCAATGTGCTCAAGCTGTGAAACTCTCAAGCTTTGTCACATTATAAGCTGGAATCAGGAAAGGAAACTGCATAAGGGTATGAGTTATGTATTTCTGCCTAACTGATTACCCCAAAGCTTAGAGGCTTAAAACAAACAAACAAAAATGTATTCTCTTACACAGTTTCTGAGAGTCAGAAATCTGGGAGAAGCTTAGCTGGTTGCTTCTGGCTCAGGGTCTCTCATGAGGTTGCAATAAAGCTATTGACTGTGGCTCTAGTCATCTGAAGTCTTGACTGCTTTTAAGATGCCTCACTCACATGGTTGTTGGCAGGATGCCTCAGTTCCTTGCTAGCTGTTAGCCAAAGGCCTCTGTTTCTTAACACACGGGCCTAGGGTGCGATCATAGCTCACTGCAGCCTCAAACCCCTGGGCTCAAGTTATCCTTGTGCCTTAGCCTCTTAAGTAGCTGGGATTACATGTCCACACCACCAGGCCCAGCTAATTTTTAATTTTCTTTTTTTTTGTAGAGACAGCATCTTGCTATATTTCCCAAGTTGGTCTTGAACTCCTGGCCTCAAGTGATCCTCCTACCTTGGCCTCCTGTGTAGCTGGGATTACAGGCATAAGCCACTGCTCCCAGCCATATCGTGCATCTTAACCAGAACATTAAATATTCACACACATTTATAGGTGATGGAGTGGATTTTAACGTATTTCATTTCTGTTAGCTGTTTGTTCTCATACTTACTGAACACAACAAGGTCAGTGGTTTTGAGATGAAGGAAGTTTATAAAAGTAGACAAGGAAAGGTGTGAGATACAGAAGTGACCTCAGGAAAGCCATATTTATAGTTATGTGTTGAGAAACTACACTGGTCTTCCTAAGGTTAGGTTTAGACTAGGACCCCCAAGTCATTCCCAAATTGCCCCCACCTTGTTCTCCTCTCCATCCTTGCCCTAGGCTGGGGAATTCAACCTGCTTTTTATCTCCTCTTTAACTCTGCCACATCCTCCTCCCCAACTCCTGGAAAGCAGATCTGTTGCTGTCTTCCCACCTTTTTCTTCTTTTCCCTCCTACTCACTCCCTGTTCCTTAAAGTCAAGTATTACTGCCATTTTTTTTTTAATATATGTAGAGAGTTTATTTGGGCTAAGTTTAAAGACTGCAACCCAGGAGTATAGATTCAAGTTTTTCTGAATATATGCTCCAACTGCCATTTTCTTTTACAGGTTTTATTTGTTTTTTAAAAACCATAAACCTTTTCAAAATTACTTTAATACATGCCGCTCGTACCATGAAAGGCAGTATAGCCTAATGATTAAGAGCGTGGGCTCTAGCGGGAGACTCCCAGAGCTCAAATTCAAGCTCTATGACCTTGGGCAAACTGAGCCTTTGTTTTCCTGTTTGTAGTGTAATTATTGTTCCTGCCTCCCAAGGGATTGCAAAGATTAAATGAGTTAATACGTATGAAGCATCTTGAATACTGTCTAGCATCTAATAAGCAGTATACAATGTTAAGAAAACCCTGACAAATGGAGCTGGGGAAAGCCATGAAGAGAGGGTTCTCACACTGTGTGCCTGATAACAAAAAAGACTCTACAAAAATTACAACCTTGCACAAAGGCCATTGCAACCTTACACACACAAAAAAATACTTCTTGCCTGTCCAACCTGGGACTGGCATCATCATTGTTATTGATCTTTGTAGCCCAGGATAATTATTAAAAAACAATTATGCAATTTTCCTTATTTTTTTCTTTAAAAACCTTTGCCTTCTTTTATCTCCCTGAATATGCACGTAGATTATTATGGCATATGTATTTCCATTGCAATGCTCTATTCCCAAATACATATATTTTTCTTATAGAGGGCCTCTCTGTTTGTTATTTAGGTTGATACATGCATTTAAATTTCTTCCATGTCTCTTTATGGCTCATCTCTTTTTAACACTGAAAAATATTCCATTGTCTGAAGGTACCCTAGTTTATCCATTTATCTACTCAAGGACATCTTGGTTGCTTCCAAGTTTTGGCAATTATAAATAAAACTGCTGGCCAGGCACGTTGGCTCATGCCCATAATTCCAGCACTTTGGGAGGCTGGGGAAGGAGGATCACTTGAGCCCAGCAGTTCAAGATTGCAGTGAGCTATGATCATGCCACTGTACTCCAGCCTGAGCAACCAAGCAAACTCTGTCTCTAAACATAGATAAATAAATAAACAAAGCTGCTCTAAACATCTAAGTGCAGTTGTCTGTGTTGAGGTAAATTTTCATCTTCTTTGGATAAAACCCAAGGAGCACAACTGCTGTATTGTATGGTAAGAGTACATTTAGTTTCCTAAGAAATTGCCACATTGTCTTCCAAAGTGGCTGTACCATTTTGCATTCCCACCAGCAATGAATGAGAGTTTCCATTGCTCTACATCCTCACCAGCATGGTGAGGTGCTGTCAATGTTCTGAATTTTGGCCATTCTAATAGGCATACAGTGCTATCTCATTGTATATCCCTGATGACATACGATGTGGAGCATCTTTTTATATGCTTATTTGTACATCTTGTTTGGTGAGGTGTCTGTTAAGGTCTTTGGCCTGTTTTTTAATAGGGTTGTTTGTTTTCTTATTGTTGAGTTTTAAAATTATTTGTTTACTTTGTATAACAGTCCTTTATCAGATATGCCTTTTGCAAATATTTTCTCCCAGTCTGTGGCTTGTGTTTTCATTTTCTTGACAGTGTCTTCTTCTCCAGAGCAGAATTTTTTAATTTTAATGATGTCAACCTTATCAATTCTTTCTTTCATGGATTGTGTCTTTACTGCTGTATATAAAAAGTGATCACCAAACTCAAGGCTATCTACATTTTCTCCTATGTTATCTTCTAGGAGTTTTATAGTTTTGTCTGTTTATACCCTTTGCCCATTTTTATGTTGGTTTTGTTCCTTATTTTTTTTTTTTTTGAGACAGAGTCTCACTGTGTTGCCTGGGCTAGAGTGCCGTGGCGTCATCCTAGCTCACAGCAATCTCAAACTCCTGGGCTCAAGCGATCCTCCTGCCTCAGCCTCCCGAGTAGCTGGGACTACAGGCATGTGCCACCATGCCCGGCTAAGTTTTTCTATATATTTTTGGTTGTCCAATTAATTTCTTTCTATTTTTAGTAGAGATGGGGTCTCACTCTTGCTCAGGCTGGTTTTGAAGTCCTGAACTCAAATAATCCATCTGCCTTGGCATTCCAGAGACCTAGGATTACAGGCGTGAGCCACCGCGCCCGGCCAGTTTTGTTCCTTATTGATTTGTAGAAAGAGCACTCTTCCAATATCTATACCACCCCAAACTTGATGGCATAAGACAACAACCATTTTATTTGGCCCATGGAGTCTATGAAACAGGAATTTGGACTGGGCACAGCAGGATATCAATTAGGAAGACTTGAATGGCTGGAATCATTTGAAGTCTCCTTCATTTACAGGTGCAGCATTTGGATTAGGATGACTTAAAAGCTGGGGCTTGGTTGGGACTGTTGACTGGAACACTTACACGTGGCCTCTTCAAATGGCTTAGGTTCACAAGCTAACAGCTGGGTTCTAAGAGAGAGGTATCCCAAGAGCAAGTGTATAACAAGAGAGTTGGCAGAGACTATTTGGCTTTTAATAATATAGCTTTGGAAGTCACACAGTATCACTTGTTCTATAGTCTATTATTTGAAGAAGGCACAAAGTTGCCCATATTGAAGGGGAGAGGATATGGACTCAACTTCTTTATGAAATCAGTATCAAAACATTGAAGACCATTTTTAAAAAACCACCTCAAACATGGCTTCTAATTTTACAGCTGAGAGCATAAACAGGACTAGCAACAGTTGAGATGTAACATTTTGTATGCATATTCAAAAGATCCTTATTATCTGTAGGGTATTGATTAGAAATATGCTCTATTATTTAATTTGTGATAAATGATTAATAAACATGTTTATTAATATAAATAAAACCCAGAGAATGACAAAAAAAAAAAACTCTACTTAAACATTTTTAACTTCCAGAAATACAATGGTTTTTTTGTTTTTTGTTTTTTTGAGACAGGGTCTCACATTATCACTCAGGCTGGAGTGCAGTGGTGCAATCATAGTTCACTGCAACCTTGAACTCCTAGGCTCAAGTGATCCTCCTGCCTCAGCCTCCCGAGTAGCTGGGACTACAAGCATGCACCACCACACCCAGCTAAGTTTTTTATTTTTTTAGAGACAGGGTCTCGCTATGTTGCCCAGGCTGGTCTCAAACTCCTGGCCTCAAGCAAGCCTCCCACCTTGGCCTCCCAAAGTGTTGGGATTACAGATGTGAGCCACTGCATCTGGCCTGTACCCTACTTTTAAAAAACAGATCGGGGCCGGGTGCGGTGGCTCACGCCTGTAATCCTAGCATTCTGGGAGGCCGAGGCGGGCGAATTGTTTGAGCTCAGGAATTCGAGACCAGCCTGAGCAAGAACAAGACCCCATCTCTACCAAAAATAGAAAGAAATTAATTGAACAGCTAAAAATATATAGAAAAACTTAGCTGGCCATGGTTAGTCCCAGCTACTTGGGAGGCTGAGGCAGTAGGATCATTTGAGCCCAGGAGTCTGAGGTTGCTGTGAGCTAGGCTGACGCCACGGCACTCACTCT
>CAUYSK010101424.1:0-29552 GCA_963575035.1 Avahi laniger
TCCTAGTTTCTTCATTCCGTACTTGCTTCCTTCTTGAGCCCTTCCTTCTTCCTCAGTTCCTCCTTCCGTCCTTCCTTCCTTCCTTCCTTCCTTCCTTCCTTCCTTCCAAGAAATGCATGGAAGAAAAGATCTAAATGGCAAATTAATGATGAAAAGATGGATAATTTTGCTAGTGTCCTTCCTGGGGAACTGCAAATTGAAAAATGATTAGTTACCATTCAATCTCTATCGCGTTGGCTAAAATTAAAAAGTCTGACAATATAAGAATTTGCATGAGAAGATAAGAATTCTCATACAATGCCTATAGGATTATGAATTGGTACACTTTGAAGAATGATTTAGTAATACATATAACAATATGTTTAGCCTATAACTCAGCATTTCAAATATATACTTTCAAGAAATATTTCCATATGTACCTACAGAATTATGAAGAAAGATGTTCAATAAAGCACTGTTTATAAGAACAAAAAAATGGTGACCTAAACATCCATCAATAGGGAAATAAATTAAGGTATATTTACTCAATAGAATGTGGCATAGCAATTAAAAAGAATGAAATAAGTTTTTATATATCAACATGGAAAAACCTCAAAAAAACATTTAACACAAAAGCAAGTTACAAAATGTTATGTACCATGTAATGACATTTATTTAACTTTTAAGAACAAAAGACCACCTATGCCTTATTTATATAAAAATGCACATGCAGGAAAAACATTAAAACTTTCAAAGGAAGAATGCACACCAACTTCAAGATAATGGTTACCTCTGAGAGAAAGGTGTAGAAAAGAGACTTCAATTATATATGTAATGTTTCATTTAAAAAAAAAATCTGAAATAGAAAATAATTTTTTTTTTTTGCAAATTTAGACTATTACAACATTCAGGAACACAGACTTACCACATATTGAATATCTGAATCTCTATCTCAATGCCTTGGAAAATTGAGGTTCAACACTACAACTGACCCAACAGGAGTAAATAATGATAAGAGTAAAAATGCAAATGAACAAAAAGCAAGGTCTATATTTTGGCTCGTGAAAGTTAAAGGAGTTTCAAATAAAACTTCAAAAACCTGTGTCTGTCTATGGTCTCGCTTTCTATGGTCTCTATTATTTGTAAAATAATACCATCTAAGATACTAGATACTATGCCTTGTATTATGCTGGTATTATCCTGAGGGTAGATTTATAGAGTTTCTTTTTCTTTTCAAATAATCAGTACTGTTCCTGTTGATACGATCTGAAGATATTACATGAGGCTAACACTAAAATGCAAATACCTAGATCAAGAAAAAAAGGCCCATACGGTCACCATACAACCCTGAATCTCATTTTGAAACACATTTATTCTTCCCAAAGCCCATAATGAAATGGAAGAACAATGAATCTATTATTTTAACCTGGAATAAGATTTAATTTTTTAAAGGAAGGTTTTTGAAGCTTCATATAACACTAAAATTTAAATAACAATTGTTAAACCTATAGTTTCATAGAGCAATATAGGTCAAATACAATGGAGAAAAGAGAGGTAGGAGCTTAAAAAAATGAAAGTTTTCAGAAAAAAAAAGTTTTCTGCAATAAAGGCTTAAATTTAAGCTGAAAACATCAATGTAAACCTTAGGAGTATTTAAAAATACATTTTTCACCATGTCCCCAAGGGGACCAAAACAGCCTCTGATATCATCCCGCCTAAAAACTACTCCTGCATGTACCCAGATTTTGGTGTCTGATACTAATACTAATCTCACTGAAAGGAATCGATGCTGCCAAGGCAGTAGCTGATTCCATGTCCTGGAGCATGGACTAAAGCAAAATTAGTTGAACCACATTATTATCAAGAAGCATAGATGCGTTCCAACATGATAACACTAGTGCTAAAAAGGATAAAGGAGCAACCTTAACAGACCCTCTAAGGGCCATGTTATGAGAATTTAAGAATCAGTCATCATACGCAATAGACAAAATTAGCTGAGTTCAAAAAAGTCATAAATCCATAAGTTCATAATGATATTTGTGCACTACAAGAAAGACCTTGTTTTTTAAAAAATATTTTATTTAGAAAGTTCGTTTCTACATAATTATTCAGAGAGATATGTTAAATTGTTCTGTATCTTATTCCTTTCCTCTCCCAAAAGTCCAAATTAAGTGTAAGTTTATTGTTTGTTTTATTTTTGTAAAGGAGGGCTAAATAGAAAAAAGTTTCTCTTCCTCCACTTAATTAAGTATCATTTGCTGTAATCTAGTCCAAGCCATCAGAACTGTATTGCATCTACTCTAGTATTTTATTGCTAACAAAGGCACACAGGGTCAAGCAAGGGAAGGGAATGTCTTACCTGACATCAATCTTGAGGTTTTAACAAATCCAGTTTTTCTTAACTCGCCGTATGTGACTGTCATTCATAAATTTCACAAATCCTTCTTGATCCCACATAAAAATGTATGAGTATATCATTACTTGAAGTTAATTAAGTCCCATAATTATCTTCTTTTTATTTGTCCTAAATTAATGCTAAACCTATCAAAGTTTGCTTTCCTCTCTAGAATTTTAGAATTTCTCGAATAAGCCTACGCGCAACTTAACCAGGGTCTCTTCTGGATTGAGAGCCATTCATCCTTCTGGTCTACACTCCGTTACCAGAGCTGCCATCTTTTCTCTTAGTCTGGTGGATCTTCTCTAATTAGTCCCTAATTCTGTTATCTCCTTTCTAAGAGGTGATTGTCAAAGCTGCACACAGGACTCATGATGAGGAAACACCACTGATGCACATGAATCTGTGAATCAGTGGTGTTCGTTTTGTCTTCAACGACTCTCAATGGTGCTCAATATTATGTTGAGCTTTTGCGATTATCAGAATACTAAGTGTCTATACCCATAACTACTAGGTTTCTTTCTTGACTTATAGTTTTAAATGACAGAATGGTTTTAGATTCCTTCTGAACATTTCCCTTACCTATTTTAAAACCAGTCCATAACTTTTTGTTGTCATTGTTCAGGAAGACAAATTTTTTAGAACTTCTTGTTATTTAGATCAATCATTTGTGGCCCTTCCCTATCTGAAAATTTTTCATAGTCATTTCTACAGTTCATATATAAAGATGCTAAATGATTCCAGTCCTAGAATTGATCTCAAAGACCTGATCAACTATTTATATTTTTTTCATCTATAAAATCTCCCTTTATCCCTATGCTTTGTTTCCTCCCTCTAGATCCCTTCTCCCAAGTCTGTGGTAATTTAGCAGATCACTCATTTAATCAAGAGATCTTTAACGGCATCTACTCTGTGTGAGGCATAAAAATAGGGTGTTAGGAGTATAATGAAAACATAGGGTTCCTGCCCTCCAGAATTTCAGGCTTTATCATATTTCCTAATGTTCCTTTTTTTTACTGCCTATTTTACTCCTCAACAACACTAGTCAGGCACAATTTCTTTATTCACAAATTATTTGTTTTTCCTCTAAAAGAGTATTATTTATTTTCTTGGTGTTAGAATTCAAGGGACTTAACCCATGCAAGGATGAACCTCAATCACTTACACATTCTCAAATCCTCTCAGACCTGCATTAAAAGTTAGGAGCCACTAGCCCCAAGTGGCTATTTAAATTTAAATTAAATACAATTAAATAGATTACAACTACAATAAAATAAAATAAAAAATTCTGTCCTCATTTACACCAGACACATTTCACATGGCTAGTGGCTACGATATTGGGCAGCACAGATTTGAGCCATTTCCATCATCACAGAAAGTTCTACTGGACAGCACTGGTCTAGAGAGTTCTTATAGAAGGGGCCATACGGTAACCAGATATTAATAAAAATATAGGTGACACATTTTGGCAAACAACTACTGTCTTCCTCAACACTCACATGATGCTATATTAATACTTAGATGATAATATAAGTCAAAATATGACTTCTTAACATTTCATATTAGAATATATATATATTCTACTATTCATTTCATAGTAGAATATATGACTGGAAATACATAATGAAAATACCTAAATAACAGAAATAATGAAATAAACAATTGATTCAACAAAGGAAATTTCTGAAGGAAACTTACCCTCCTTCACTTTCTGCTTCCTCTGAACTATTACTTGTTGCTGAACTTTGAACTGCAGGGAGCCTTCTTTTTCTAGCTCTGTGCTGAGGACTTATCTTATGAACAGTTATCTTCCCTCCAAGTTCCCCTTGTATATATTCCTCCAGCTTTGGAATAGTTTCTTTAAGAAATCTGATTTCCTCTTTGAGTTCTTCCATATTCGTCAGTAATTCGTTTAACTTCTCCAGTATCTGAAGTTGCCTTTCTTGAAAGATCACTGCTGTTCCTTGGTCATTATACATTTCATCTTGCAAAGTTATCGAATCAAATGTTTTACCCAGAGAAAGAAATTTAGGTAAATTCATTGCTATCCTTGGTTTACGGACCTTGCGGTACCACAAAAGCAGCAAGCTGATTCCAGCAGTTCCTACCATGATGCCAAGTACCAGTTCTTTGTTTGTGCAATGAGGCATTTCTTAGTTTTTGTTTCTAAAATTAAAAACACAAATGGAAATGAATGTTGCTTCTGTCTTTGCCCAAGATAAAAACATAGGTGCTTTTTCAATCAACAAAAGCCAGGTCTGTATCATCCAAAAATAACTGATAAATTATAAGCTAAAATATAGTGTGAATGATTACCTCTATAACATACATAGCCCAGTGTAAATATTTATTTTAAGGATACTATGATGTCTAGTGTAAAGAAGCAATTTTAATTCAGAATTTGTATTCTTCATGACCAAGCTGTAATTTACCCTTTACTGTGTATTTTTAAAGGGTTTGATAAATAGAAGTAAAATCATCATTTTAAATTTCTGAGACAACTATTTAAGAATTTAAGTTATTCTTAACTTTCTCTGACCATTTATTTGTATAAAAATGTGCTGATTTGTGGTTCTTATCTAATCTTTAAAGGAGGCCAAGAAGTTCTTCCTTAGGAATTAGTTCACATTAGTACTTAAATTTGGAGTGATTAACAATATTTTTAAAAACTCAGGCTTTGGCACATAAAATACATGAGGTCTGGCAAGTTTGTAACTGCCCCGTCTCTGTTTTATTGAACATTGAAAGCAGAAACAAAAACACGTGGAGACTTCATCCCTTTTCTTCTTTTGGCCCACAATCCCTCTGCTTCTTATTATTTCTACTTATATCTGAGGTCTTATTATTGTTATGTTCTTTCAAATTTTCATTTTTTTAATAATAAAAAAATCATTTCTTTGACTGCTTTCTTTTTGTGACCTTTGGCCATTTTGCATACAAGGCCCAAGCTATGATCCACCTCATTTCATATAAACTCAGCTACTTAGACTAAATGCACCATAATCTTTCTTTAGTAAATCTCATCTTCACTAGTTTTATTGACTATCCCTTGTTCTTAAAGTCAGAAGACCATTAAAGGAAAACATTTTAATATAAAGTTCCCTTCCCTCTGAGATTGTAAAATGGCAGTAAGTATATTAGTACTATGATAAACTTTTACAATTGGAGTAAAATATATTGAGACTATTTTATATTCTTTGAAGTTCCCAAAATTGTTTCCCTTAAATTTCCCCTATTTTGTAAACAGATAAACACCTATATTAGACTTTGCTGGCAACTTGGGAGAAATGTTATAAGCAGTGGTGAACTGTCCATTACAAAAAATTAAATTTGTAATTTTGTCAATTTGTTTTTCCTGACACTTTCTCAGGGAGTAGATTGTTAAGGACTGCCACCTATGATCCCTGAGAAGAAAGAAAGTAATGAGATAACTCCTATGATGTTGCTAGGTTTCTAAATGGAGGCAATTTCTGGACTCTGGCACAGGCAGGAGAAAAATCAAACAGCCTGGTAGTTTAACTGAGTTGAACAGACAGATATCAGAATTCAGAGAAACTGAAGCATCTAGAATTTGTGTACCGAAGATGAAGGAAGTATGCAAAGAAAGGGCTCTGGAAATAATGCATTAAACACCAGTCTGCACATGCATGGGGTGAAACCCTATCAGGACAGGCAAAGAACAACTTCTAAGGAAAGAACAATTACCAGGAAGCTTTAAGCTGAATCATTTCTAAAGATTACACAGAACCGGGAAGCATCAAGTTCCCACCAGCCAGAGTGGAGAATGCTTATGGAATACATGAGGCTTTCAGCAGAGATCCCAGAAGGGTAATGCCTTGATCGTGGGGCTAAAGTAATCCAACAGTTAAGGCTGTTCAGGCTTGCCTTAAAATAGATTAAAAACAAGCCTCCAGAAGATTAAACTGATTCATAAGTAATTTAACTGCCATGAAGAGGAAAGTTCAGTACTCTTTAAAGGAATAGAACAAAATCCAGGACTCAACAACATAAAATCAAAATGTTGAATATCCAATAAAAAATTGCTATACATGTAAAGAAGCAGGAAAATGACAGAGATGATATAATTAGCAAAGATATTAAAAAATTATTACAAATATGTTCACTATATAATATAAACATACATATATGTTAAAGGAAACACAAACATGATGAAGAGAAAAAAGAAGGCATGAAGCAGAATCAAATAGAGCTTCTAGAAATTTAAAGTAAAATACCTGAAAAAAATTTTGCTAAATGGAATTAATAGCAGAAAAATCACTGTGGAACAATAACAAAAATCAGTGAACCTGAAGATACGGAAATAAAAACCATCCTAAAAGAAATACACACACAAACAAAACAAAACAAAACAAGCAGAGTCTATGGGGCAATATCATGCAATCTAAAGTGAAAGGGGAAAAAAGGTGATCATGAAAATTTCCAAATTGGACAAAACCGATAAACCCACAGATGCAAGGTCAACATAATCCAGGCAGAATAAGAAAAACAAACCAAGGCACAACTGGTGAAACCAGACTGATGAAAACTAGTGATAAAAAGAATATCTTAAAAGAAAGCAGGAAAAAAGAAAAAGGACACATTGTACACAGAGGAAAAATGACAAGATTACAGCAGATGTAGCCTCAGAAACTATTCAAGCAAGATAACAATGGAGTGGCATCTTTAAAATGCTGAAAGAAACTGTCAACTTAAAATTCTATATCCAGCAAAATACCCTTCACAAATGAAGGTAAGATAAAGACATTTAGAAAAAGAAAAGCTGAGAGAATTCATGACCAACAGACATAAGACATGCTAACGAAGTTCTTCAGGCACAAGGAAAATGATAACAGATAGAAACTTGGATCTACACAAAGGACGAAGAACACCAATAGTGGCAAATATGTGGGTCATTTTTCTCATTTTAAAATTTCTTTATACTTGCTTATTAAAGCAAAGATGATAATAATATAACATAGGGTTTATAACATATGTAGAAGTAAAAAGTAGGACAATAGCCCAAAGGATGGGAAGGGACAAATGGAAGGATACGGTTGTTATAATGAAGTGTTATAATATTACGTTAAAGATGCATAGTTGTAAACTCTAGTATAAACACTAAAAAACAAAGAGAAAGAAAGGTATAGACAGTAAGCAAATATTGGAGATACAAATGGAATACAAATGGAAAAATAAGCAGCAAGATTTCATTTCCAAGAAGCCCACTTAAAAGAAGAATGTCTCCCTTTAGAGTCCTGTTTTACCAGATGATACACATGGAACACAAGAATTATCCTATTTGGATGCCCTACACTTTATTACAGGCCTAAGTGTTAATGAGAAGGACTGACTTTAAAATAATCTTCCAGAAATTACCTCAGGCATCACTGAATATTGTATTAAGAATTAAGAATCTCTTTTCCTAAACCAAGACCAGAGAAAGCCTTAGTGCTTAATCTAGCCTGTCCGACCTCAGGGTAATTTTGCCTGACATTACTTTTTTCCTTAAAGAGTATTTTCACCTCATTGACATAATGAGAACTGTAAGTCTAACCATCTGCCCACTTCCATTCTATCTAGGAGATATGCCACCAGCAGATTCTGATCAATTTGTAACTTCAGCTGAAGTTTATATAATTATTATTTGTTGCTTAATTTTATTTCCATAAGCAAATTATATCCCAAAACTAAATTATCTTGAAAGCTTATTGTAAAAACACAATAGATATTTTAAAAAGTTACTATATGCACGTGACTTACATTTGCATTACAGCTAATTATCACACATGAAGCTTGATCCTCTTGGTTTTTGTCAATAAAAAGATTAATGCAGGATGTCCATATACACTGATCTAGGGGTTTTTAGAGGGACTCTTCCTATTCTAATTGCTTTCTTTGGCCCATTCTTGCTAGACCTTCCTTGAACTCTGCATTAAGAAACATAGCCTAGTTTCAATTTTTTTTTCTCTTAATAAGTAAATGAATGGAAGCAAAAATCTGCCTAGGAAGGAGACCTTATTCCTAAAACAGGACTGGATTTAAACAGAATAGAGAGTCATACTTTGCTTGATCTTTCTTCAGGAATTGCACCAACTCCAAATTACCTTTGAGGCAGATCCTATTACTATTTTGCAGACAAGCACACTGAGGCACAAAGCTGTCAAATCGTTTATCCAGAGATCAACCAACTAGGAAGTGAGAACTGACACCCTTGACACCCTGTGCCTAATTCCTGGATGTGCCCTCTGCATGTGGAAGATTCAGAAAGCATTAACAAGGACATGAAGGAGAATGCTGACTGAGCAGAGATGTTCAGAGCTGAAATATGATTTAGGAACCAAGAAAACTAACTGGGAAAAAACCTAGAATCAATGGAGTTGGCATTTGTTTTAAATAATGATAATTGAGACTAATAGCTCGAGCTATGTTTGAGTTTTATATCAGTATGAAATGAATGTGCTTCTATGCCAGTAATTTGAAAAATGACACTGATTATAGTGATATGCAAAAGTAATAAATCAGAATACTTGCTTGCCTGCAGTATGATTTCAAAGGTCACATGAAGTCATGTATATAGTTTTTATATTTTAAATTATCATATTAGTAGTATATATTTGCATTGTAGTATAAAAATACAGTAATTAAAAATTTTACTGATCATATTTTAGAACTCTAATATTTTAATAATCAGATGCAAAGTATTATTCCCATTACAAAGTTTAAATTTGTAAGGTGCCAGCAATAACAATGGAAACAATAGACATTATTTTGATATAAATTATGCCACCTAAAATTAATGTCTATTACATAATCAAAGATTATTTACAGAGATGAGAATCAAAAATTCCATTGAAAATAAATTATAAAAATGTTGACTCTAGGCTGGGCGTGGTGGCTCACGCCTGTAATCCTAGCACTCTGGGAGGCCAAGGCGGGAGGATCGTTTGAGCTCAGGAGTTCAAGATCAGCCTGAGCAAGAGCGAGACCCCATCTTACTAAAGAAATAGAAAGAAATCAGCTGGACAACTAAAAATATATACATAAAAAATCAGCCAGGCATGGTGGCGCATGCCTGCAGTCCCAGCTACTTGGGAGGCTGAGGCAGGAGGATCGCTTAAGCCCAGGAGTTTGAGGTTGCTGTGAGCTAGGCCGATGCCACGGCACTTTAGCCCGAGCAACAGAGTGAGACTCTGTCTCAAAAAAAAAAAAAAAAAATGTTGATTCTAAAGAAAATTAGAGCACGCAAATGAGGTGTTTTCTGAAGTGTCTGAAGAAAACATTACTCATTTTCATGTTCCAGTTTTAATTAAAATTAATTTTTAGATATGGAAATTATGCTTTACCACATTAATTATAATAATGCTTTCAACTTATATCAAGCATGTATATTAATTCACGAGCGGACCCTAGAGAGAAAATATAAAATGCAGAAGTGATACTCAGGGAATGTATGTAAAATTTTGCAAGAAGGGTAAAGGAACATTATGAGTTACAGACAGGCCTGAGGTTTAAGTTTCCCAAGAGAATTGCTCTGACACCTCGAGTAAGTGATCAGGTTTCCCACACTGACCTGGAAAACCTGATACTTTCGAAGTGAATTCTAATACTCATTTCATCAGGTCTTCATCGGTTTTTTGTATTTTATAATTTACTTTAAATTTAGGGCTCCCAGATGTTTGACTTATTTTCAAATGTGGGTAGCACTGATAATCTGGCCTTCATTTTTGTGTAAAATAGAGAATCGAGTTTGAGGGAAAACAAAACAAAACAAGACGTTTGCGTGAGGCTGAAAGGTTAAGATCCTGGGAACTGAGGTGAGAGCCCAGCAAGTGTCTCCGCTCAAACTCTCCGGGGTTTGCAGGGACCGGCTGCGCCGAGGCAGCAAACTACCCGCTCGCCACGCAACCGAGAAGGGCGGCCTGTGCGGAAATACCGGCGACCTGCGGGAGCTGGAGCTTCCGAGGCGCCGGCTCAACGCCGGCTACGCCCGGGGAAGCCACTTGGGGTCGTCGGGTCTCCATCCCGGGAACAGACACAGTGAAGGCCGGCGGATTCCACGCAGGGATGCAGCAACCCGGAAGTGTCGTAGTCGCCGCCGGAAATACTTCCGCCGCCCTCCGCACGCCCCCGTCCGCGACCGGCCTTGGATGGCCCAGGACCCCTTCTCAGCCTCCGCACTCACCTGTGTTAGTTGTGCCAGCCTCTCTGCGATTGGAGACCGGAGCCTGGGATCTGCGGGCGGGAAGCGGCGGGCGGACAGTAGCCCCAGAGCCTGCGGGTCCTGAGGTCCGGCGCCGCGACCGCCTCGTCCTCACCCTGATAGCGGAGGCGCCGTGGGAGGAGCTCGCCGGCCGCTCGGCCCGCGGCTCCCGCCTCCCCCCGCTGGGAGTTCAGTTCACCCGGGACGGGCGCCCGGCACACCGTTTACAAAAGAAGAAAATTGCGTGCCGCCGGGCGCCTGGACCGCACCGGACATTGTGGCTCGGATGCCGCCTCCCCTAAAGCCCGTCACCCCTCACCGCGCCCGCCCCTTTGTGTTCTCTTTCCTGTCCCTGCCGATCCCAGAAACCACCCCCACCCCGATTCGTACCCGCTCCCAAGCCCATCCCCGTCCCCTAGATAACCCTTCTTTTGTGCCCCTTTCTAGCCACAACCTTGAACCTTGCTCTGTATGACGGCGTCAAACGCAGACGTCTTGCGCTAATTATTAATCATGTCCTCAGCCCCGTTTTCCTCATGTTCCCCTTTAATGAGCCAAATTCCCAGCCTTTTTGTCCCCCCACCGTTCTGAGTTTCCTTTGGATAAAAATCCACTTTTTTCCTCAGATGCCTAACATTTGAGGTTTTACTCAACTTCACTTTCTGTGGTTAGTATAATGAAAATAATTCTGTAAAATAGACTCAAAAATTGCTCACACACCCCTGCCACATTGAGCATTACTATTTTAAACTTAGGTTTGTGTAGAACTTAGTTGTATTTACTTAATTTCCCGCCAGTGTACTGAACGGAATTAAAAATGGACACACTCTTGTTTATTTAAAAACAAACAAAAGACTGCTTTATGAAGAATCAGAGGCTTAGTTTGCAATCCATACACTACTATTTACTGATGGGGATTTAGGGATTCTATAGGTTCTTCATAAAAATTTTTTTGAACTTGAAGCAAGCTGCGTTGAAGAATAAGCAACCCTAACCATGGCCATTTTATTAAAACTAAGTTATATTTGGGAAGAGAGCAGACTAATAACCTTTCAGATTCAAAACTAAAAATGTAACCTCTTTATAACGACTTTCGCTCCTGTTTTATTATGGTTTGCAAAGATATTACAATATAATGCTTTATTTAACCAGAATACAATATAACACAAACCTATCATGCAGAGTGATAATAGGTTTCTCTTTTAACAAGATTTGGATACAAAAGAAAGTTTACTGTTTCTTCAATAACACTTAAAAGAGCTTTTTAATGTTTAAAAGAAAATTAAAGCTTTTCCAGGAGCCCACTAAGTTGTTTACTGCTGCATTCCCAGGACCCGACACAAAAGACGCTTTTAATAAAAATGTGAGCGTGGGATGAGAACAAGGCTTTACCAGCTCTCTGCTCTACGAGGAAGATGGCGGCTGGTACTGACTTGGTCTTCCAGTTCAGGAAGCAGAGTGAAATAGCTGCACTTATCCTGTATGCTTGAGTAACCCCTACTCCTGCCTGCTCTCCAATACCTTTGATTCTATTCCTTGATCAGTAAAAATTATCTGAGAGGTAGAAACTCACAGACCGTGATAGCCATTGATCTTGGCGAAGTTAAAACTAAATAACAAAGAGAGGCACCATTTTTGCCAGATGCTTTTGTAGGGGTGACATAAAAAAGATGAAATGATCCCCCTCCCCCTACTAGGAGTGTTTGATCTAGAAGAAATAGCTGGAGGAAAAACAAAACAAAACAAAAAGACCAGGAATCCCAAAGTTGCTATTATTCATCACAACCAGTACAGCATTGTGATCATTTGGAAATAGCGGCATAGAGGCCCTTCTCAATTTGTCTCCACCTACTTTTCCAGCTTTTCTCCACTAGTTCCACCAGGCTTCACCCTATGCTTTAGCTATAGCCAAGCTACTGATCAGCTCCCCACAAACTGTGTCTTTTTATCCTGTTCCTTGTACCTGGAATGCCCTGCTTGCTTGCCACCTGTCTAAAATCAATTCATCCACATTAATCTATTTCCTGCGAGAAGCTACCGTACACTTTCTTCTACTCATAAAAAGTATTCAGCCCATGCCCCATCAAAACTTTTGTGGCAGGATAAGGGGTTTAAATGAATACAAACCCCTCCCTATTGTCTTTCTGTACACCTCTCTCATGTACACTATAATTTCTGCTTGCCAGTGACTGTGTGTCCATGAGGCTGTGAACATCTTCAAGACAAGGTTGGTAGCGTTAACTTTGTATCCCCAGCATCTGGTACAGTGCACATCCTCTGTATAAGATAAATGTTTGAAAAAATTTCTTTGAAAGTAATATGTAACACTCGAGGGCAATGCATTAGGAAAATGTGCCTTTCATACAGCAGTAATGTGAGACAAGTGTGTCAACCGTTTGTTTTTTGCTTTATTTCTGTTTTGGATTTTACCTGAGCGGTTTTATTTCCAGGAAGCAATTGAATGACAAAATCAGTTTTAGCCCTATAAATTACTGATACTATATAGCTAACTATTCTGTCTTCTAGTTGCTTGTTGTTTAATTATTTCTAAATCCTTTTAGCACCTATCAAGTTATCTAGTGAATAGACCATTAAGGGAAAATGAACTGTTTAATTAGAAAGCAGTCAAGCATTTTGCCTCCATTTTCTTGAGATGATACACTCTTTATTTTGTTAGAGATTTGACATGGATTTTGCTTTAAATCTCAGGAATTAGTGATGGTCAGATATTACAATTTACATTTCAAGGATGCTTTATTTTTGCCCTTCAAATTTTCTAATTTATAACCTGAATTTCTCCATTTGTAAACTGAAGGCTCAGTTGCAAATATAATTAGTACTGCAATGTAACTCCAACCTCAAAACAGCAAAATCAACCCTTTTCATTTCCAGGCTGGTAGGTTACGGAAGTATTTTACTGCTACATAGCTGAAGAAATGATTTTAAAATAAAGAACACCCTAACCATTGTGTGTGAGAGAGAGGCTGAGTGAGAAAAAAAGAGGTTGAAAGAGAGAGAGAAGTCCACAGGCTGGTTATACAAGCAAAGAGCAGGGTTGAAGAAAGAAGCCAGCCAGGTGTGACTGAAGCTCCAAGTTCCCCAAATCAGATCTGTAAAGTGGAGGGAGAGCAAACAGCAGCAGAAGGAAAACCATTTATTGAGTCTTATGCTCAATTTTCCAGCTCCATTCTTTATGTAAATTATCCTATTTCATCTTCCCAGCAATCCAGTGAAGTAAATAACATTGCAGGTGAGAGAAACCAAGGCTTTGAGAAATGCAGAAACTTGTCCCAGGCCACATATTAGTTTTAGCGACAATAACCAAACCCAGCTTTGTCTAAGAGTCTTTCCTCTTAACCACTTCCTGTGAGCCCATCCTGGACAGCCAGACCTTGCCTTTGATAGGACACTTAAGGGGGCTCTTCATAGCACCTTTAGAAGCACATCTCATGATATCGTACAGTTTGTATCCCCCACTTCCATTTATTAGGGTTCAGCCCTCACTGCCTCTGTTAGAGGAGAGACTGAATCCTCAGATCTGATCACTTACCAGATGGAGGGTTTTCTGTAGGGGTTTACCACAATCTATAAGCCACAGGGTACAAAATTATGGTGTGTTTACTATATTCAGGTTAGGATAGGAATAGGATTTGGGGAAAAGAGAAAAAATAATACTGTGTCTATTATAAGCTTTTTAAAAAAAAAATATAGGGGATCTCTAGAACAAAAGAAATTACAAAAAAAAAAAAATTCTGAAAAGAAGCTGATTAACTTGGACCTTCCAAGGGTAAAATGCTTTCTTTGAAAAAGGCATGAGGATAAATTTATTAAATATTTCCATAAAACTAAGTGACTAAAACAATAAATTATTAATCACTTAAATACAATAAAATGGTTGACCCAATATTTCTATGCTGAATGAATCAAAAATGGAATTTTAGAAAGATACATATGAAAGAAAAATTAGCAACAATAGTTATGTAATACTACTTAGCAGTTCAACGTCAAATCAATTTACTGAAAATATACTACCTCATTAAGATATAGAATTCTTACTAGAAATTTTCTATTTTGTTAGAAAAGTTAAGTTTTTGTTCAATGAAGACACATTTTCAGAAAGGCATACACTAAGCTTGCTCAATGTTTATCAGTAGTTTTTCTGTGACATTTCAAGATAAGAATGAAGTTTCTCCAGAAATTGCAGATTTTGTAAGTCACATTCCTACACTGATTTTTCCATGGCTTGTATAAGCACAGCCTTGGATGTAATCTGAAATAGAACTCACAGATTCAGAGTAAAGAAGGATTTCGCCGTTCCCTTTGCATTCTTTCTTCATCTTGAGAAAAATGTTCAAGGACATCCTTAACAGTATATATGTCAACTTCACAAGCCAAGGTCAGTTTCATTGTTTGGGACAGATTAAAAGTAAAGTTGAATGTTCGTCAGACAAAATGTTGTTACAACACATATGTGCAAAAGTTGTTTAAAATAATTGGATAGTTTTAATTATATATAATGTGTAGAACAAAAGATTTCATTTTGAACTTGAGGAGTAAGTCAATTTTGTGCAATATTCTGCTGGGAAAAATTGGGGTTAGCAGTTTTCCAGGCCCACTGTTGTCAGACTATACAAAAAAAAGTGATTTTCCCCTTAGGAGCAGATCTTGTTCAAGAAATTGTTCAGTAGATAGAGAGCGCCTCTAGGTATACAAATAAATATATAGAGAGAATCTAGTATCATATGTTGCAATAGAGAGACAATAATTAACCAACCATTATTAAAATCTTTTGCATTTTATAAAAATTGCATTCCTATCATTATAATCGATATGCTTTTGTTTGTACCCTCATTCAAAGAAGTGAATTTAGAAAAAGATGAAAACCGAAATTCACTGCTGTAATGATTTTTTTATTTTTTTATTTTTTATTTTTATTTCTGCTGTAATGATTTTAGAAGAAAGCTTGACTCATAAAGCAAGAAGCCAGTCCATATGTATCATGACAGACAAGAATTGTAGTTTGATTGTTTAGAACAGGGGACATATATTATCATGAAAATTATGCTATAAGTGGTGGTTAGTTCCCCAAAACCTTTTCTACTCTACATGATAACATGCAGTATGCTTTTCAGCTGACTTCCAACTCAGACCTGCTGATGTCAGAAAATCATTTATCTGTTGCTATGGCCTTGGCTGCTTTCACTTACAAAAGAAAAAAAAAGTGGACTTGTCCCTGTCAGCTACTACAGCTGATAACTGTGGAATGTCCAGTGAAAAAAAAAATCCCACTCTCCAGCTATGGTGTCTACTTACCAGCTAGAACAACAACAACAAAAAATCCTTCCTACCACCAGCCACAGGCTCTGCCAGGTTTCCAATTAGAAAAGAACTACCCGTTTAGCCACAGGGCTCTTTGACTTTCTCACATGAGGCAAAACAACTCTTGAAAAACAACTTCTTAAAAAAAAAAAAAGACAATTCTGACAGTAATAATTTCACATTTACTTCTTCTCCTAGTATCGGAAATCTCCCATTTCTCAAACAGAAGGGTGCTGAGGGTCTGAGTTGGAAGTCAGCTGAAAACCTTTCTTCTGGACATAATGAGTAGCCAGTCACTCACAGTATAGGAACAATAATTTGAGGAGTGTCAGTAGTTAACAAATGAAAGACTGTTAATAAACTAATTTGAATTTGAATATTTTGGATATTTATAGACAGAAATGCAATGAGACCTTACAGAGTGACATTGCAAGAGCTTAAAAGATTTTCATAAAGTATTTATTTGTGAGAATCCAACTTTAGACATCAAGGCACTTTTGTTATTTCCCTTTGCTAAATGTTGGCAATTATGAGATGTGACCATAAATAGGTAGCATTATTTTCTTCCTCTTTTAAGATGTAGAAACCGTGTAAAGATCTTTCATCAAAATAATACATTGCTACTATGGCTTAGATTAAAGTTTCAAAGACATTAGATACCTAAATGAAAAATGAAAATTTCAGTTGATTCACATACTTTAAAATACTTTATACTACCAATTATTCTTCCTAAAAAATCTTCCACCAACTCTGTCCACCCTCTCGTGTTACTACTACCTTCTCTAACACTCTTCACTACCAAACAATTGTAAAGTTTCCTCCCACTTACCAACCTACTGCAGAAACCTCTGAAACTACTCTTATCAAGGAGGACAAAGATTTCATGATGTCCCAAATCTGTGCCTTTTGATCTTTTTGGAACACGGTTTCTCAACTTCAGTACTATTGACCTTTTGGACTAGGGAATTCTTTGTTTTAAGGAGAATTCTATTTTTTAGAGTATTCAGCAGCATCCCTGGCCTCTACCCACTAGTAGCCAGTAGATCTATAAGTTAATATGTAACTTCATACAATCCAAGCCCTTAATTAACAGTAAACACCACAAACACAGGTACATTCTTCTAGAGAATTACATAATGCTTGCGTAGGCTTGTTAAGCAGTGTCCCAACATTGAAAGAATATGCTAGAGGTTCTTAATTTCTAAGTTTCAGATAATTTTTCTTAACAGGATGAGCCATGTCTTACTCATTTTTCTACCCTCAGTACTTGACATTCAGTAATACATATCTTGAATGAATGGATTGATAGATAAACATATCTAGGTATCTGAATTCTTCATTTTCAACCAGAAGTTTTGGCAAATTTTACATATGTGACCAGACTATATGATTGCTATTTTTTTTAATTGGCTAATGCCAGGTGAGATAGCTTACAGAGGAGAAAGACCCATTGTGGAACATGGAATTGTAGGGAAACTAAGAAAGGAGAAATTAAGTTTCCAAAAATAAATGAAAACTCTGACTTTACCTCAGAGACCTAAATTTTGCCTAAAGCTATTTCTGTTTACCAAACTAACTTTTCTTATTGGCATTTACTATCTAGTGTTCAGAATTCTTTCTAAATGTATGTATACTTTAAAGTGTTTTAGTGTCACTGGTTCTGTTTTACAAGGCCCACAAAATCTTTTAGGTAATATTTGTAACTAAGATGGAAAACTGAAAGATGGCTATGTTTTAATCCATTTGTGTTGCTATAAACAAATAGCTGAAGCTGGATAATTTATAAAGAAAAAAGGTTTATTTGGCTCACAATTCTGCTGGCTGGAAGATTGGGCATTTGGTGAAAGCCTAAGGCTGCCTCCACTCATGGTGGAAGGTGAAGGGGAGGCAGTGTGTGCAGAGATCACATGACGAGGGAGGAAGCAAGAAAGAGCGGAGGAAGGAGCCAGGCTCCTTTAAACAACCGGCTTTTGTGAGAGCTAATAGAGTGAGAACTCACTCACTACCTGAAGGATAGCACCAATCTATTCTGGAGGGATCTACCCCCATGACCCAAGCACCTGCCATTATGCCCCACCTCCAATATTTGGGATCAGATTACAACATGAAGTTTGGGGGAACAAACATCCAAACTATAGTAGGGTATTTATGTGCATGTAAACCAACTGGATTGCTGGCAGATTTTGTAGATTCTCTCACTACCAAACCTTCAGATTCTTAGTTCTGAAATGGGGCCTGGGAATTTGCCGTTCAAAAGATTATCCTGAGTTGATATTGTCATGGACCACACTTTGAGAATCATTGCATATAGCGATATCAGTGATGATCTACTGATGAATTTCTAAAGTAAAAATGAGATCAGGCAACATCATTCTAGAAGAACCATTGTTGAATCTGTTCATTCATTCATTCGTTTTTGGTCTTTTATGCCAAAAGAAGTTCAAAGACCATGTTGAAAGTAACCAAATGAAATTCTGGTTTTGGAACTTCATTAGGGGTTCTTATTGCAATTTTTCCTATCAGAGAGAGGGAGAAAGAAAGAGCAGAGAGAAAAGAGATTCATTTCAACATGAGAGGAAAGTGTCCCGGTTTTTCTCAAACCTCTTCTAATAGGTGCACTCTTGGCTCTGGGCCCTGTTTGACATCTCTAAGAGCCCCTGTGTTCTAGCAAGACTTGGCAGCCTGAAATGAGGCCATGATCCTAAGAGCAACACCTACACTTTAGTACTTGGCCAACAGGTTTATTGTTATCATCCAGATTAATCATTTGTGTCACAATTGTTCAGTACTTGCCAAATTCCTTTTCTCCTGGAAGTTAATCCTCCGGAGGTACACGTTTGGTGGACACAATCAGAGGTTTGATGCATGAAGTCTGAGAATCCTTTCTGCCTCCTTTATCAAACATAACACTTGCATTCATGGGGCACTTGGAGCATTCGAAGTGCTTCCACGTGTTTGTGTTTGATTGTCACCTTAACCTCTGATGTAGGCAGGACATGTATTTTCATTCCAATTTTGCAGATGAGGAAAGACAATCTCAGGGGTTAAGCGTGACTTGTCCAAGTCACACAGTACATAGAAGCTCAGAGCTCTTTACTTGTGAGTGATGACTTTCTAGTCTTTCCTGCCAAAGCGTACTTGCTAGTGTACATTTCTGGTACTCAAAATAGCAAGCTTAGGCTGAGACAGCAAGTGCACAGGAAGGTAGAAAGGGCTAATTAATTTTTAATGCACAAAATAAGCAGTTCATTTTAAGTTTCCCCCTGTACGCTATTTATTTTACTTAGTAGGAGAGGAAAACTTAAAAAGTATTAAAGAATAAAAATGCTACCCTTTATTAATAAATGACTAACAAAACACTAGTTGCCTGAAGATGTGAAATATCTTCATATTTTATAGTTTTGACCTTAAAGACTGATTAAACACTTTCATTATCTTTATCTGGCATTGATTTCAAGTTGTCTTCAGATTATTTCCAGTCTAGCGCTATTCTGGAAAACACAGTTTGTTCACATCTTTGCTGTAATGTTCTGTAGTATTTGTCAATTCACAGACTTGGAGTTAGAAAGAACCTAGGGAGGTCACTTAGATTTTCAAATATCTTCAGATGGCATTTGAAGTATTCCTGGGGTTCTTCAAATAAAGTGAGAGGCCCTGTGAGGGGAGGGTGTGCTTGTGACCTCTATTAGTATAACATGGGAGGAAATCTGTCACACTTTTACCCAGGCAAAAGCAAGCATCTACACTTTCAAGTGAAAGCTTATAATAACTAACTGGGAAAACTGAAGTTTGCAAATTCAAAACCCTTGAGAAACTGGAAAGCTACTTTTCGAAGTATTGCCTCAATTTTTAGCAATTATTTTCTTAAGAAGAAAAAAACCTCTTGAAGCATATCTCAGGAATAAAAGAATGATAAAATTCGGCAGCCTTTGAACTTATACCAAAACCAGTTAAGATAAGGAAGGTCCACATGAATTATTAAATCATGAGAAACCATTCTCAAGATTTCAAATCAAAGGGAGTATGCTTCTTTGTACTTGTTTGTTCAGAACACTAGGAAATGATTTTAGGTGCTATTGGACTGACCTTCTGAGATTATCAATTAGATGATTGAAGTAAATCACATGGGGAATAATTATTAAGAATTGTGGTAGAAAGAACAAAAGTAGACAATGAAAATCTAGGTGGAGGTGGGGGTCACAAAAAAATAGTACAGAGGCTGTCCACCCTGCCCATATGTATGTGTACAATATCTACACATCTGTGATAGTAAGTAAGTCTTTTATTTGATATCCCAAAGTACTATTCAATCTAAAACACCACAAACAGGGTGCCAGAGAAACCCTCATCAGAAGCAGAACTAGAATTGCAGGCAAGGACCTGAGAAGATTGTACTGAGAGGATCATACTGAGAGGATGGTACTGAGCAGATAGAGGAAAAGAGAGTGGGGCTAGTGAACCCCCTGATGGAGCAAAGATGCCACATGAGATCATTCTTATTTTTCCTGGGATTGGTGATGGGGCCCTTAGCTGAAAACAAGCAGTGCTAAGTAACCTGCACTCTGAGTTGAGTGAACACCTGCTTCCCTGTTGGGCTTGTGAAGAGGGGTCATATCAGCAACTGCCAGCACCTTTTACCCCATACACACACACTCCAACTTGGTTCTTGGGTTTGTGTAGGAAGAAATAA
The DNA here is from genome assembly GCA_963575035.1 of Avahi laniger. Taxonomy (NCBI): domain Eukaryota; kingdom Metazoa; phylum Chordata; class Mammalia; order Primates; family Indriidae; genus Avahi; species Avahi laniger. Next base: position 20,584 of record CAUYSK010101424.1, read on the forward strand.
TCTACTTTCCTACCTCTGGGGCTTATAGAAGGGGTGGGAGTTTGCCAAGAGAATTGCTTATAATGCAAGAGAGGAGGGGAATCTGCCCTCTTCCTCTCCAGTCGGAGGTCTGCTGGGCTGGGGCTCACTATCCTGCCCCCCGCGATAGCAGTCTGGGAAGTGCCCTGGAAAGAATGGCAAATAGTGTGACCAGGTGGAGAGAACGATGTTTCCAAGAAAGACTGAAGGTAGATCCTATCAGTGCCCACACTCAACAGAGTGGTCGATGTAATTGAGGGCAACAGGCACGCTGGGAACTGTCACGGGGGAGTTGGGGCAGTCACAAAAAATGTGGCATTTTGTCATTAGCTGAGTAGTGACTGAGAAGACACATTCAAGTGTCTTTGAAGAAATAATTTTAAGGCTGAGAGGAAAGACAGATTGAATTGCCTAGGGGAGTTATTTTGGATGTGTCCACACCAGCAGATCCACTTGTCCCCCCCGCCGTCCAGCTGTCCATACTCAGGGTACAAGGATTCCGTGAATTAGACCAGCTGTGCTGACCAAGAGAAAGGGTGAAGGACCTGAATCGCTCCCACTGACCACCTCTGTCCCCAGCTGTTCAGGTTGAGGGGAGCATCACAACCAACTAGAAAGAGGGCACCCAGATACCCTGGGCAGCCACACAAGGAAGTGAGGAAGCATCTATTCTCCTTCCCTCCTACTGGTACTGGTGGCAGAGGAGCAGGAATGGGAGGAGGGGAAGAGAGTGGAGATGGAGAAGAGCCGTGCAGAGCAAGCCTAGCTTGCTGTAGGATGAGTGGAGCTGCTGGGCTGAAGATTTAAATGTTGGCAACAAAGCAGACAAAAGCATACACTGGGGAAAGGGCACCCTGTTCAATAAATGGTGCTGGGATAATTGGAGAGCCACACGCGGAAGGGTAAAACTGGACCCCAATCTCTCACCATATACAAAAACTAAGTCAAGATGGATTAGTGACTTAAACGTAAGACCTGAAATCATAAATATTCTAGAAGAAAACATAGGAAAAACTCTTCTGGACATTGACCTAGGCAAAGAAGTTATGATTAAGATCCCAAAAGCAAATACAGTAATAACAAAACTAAATAAATAAGACTTAATTAAACTAAAAAGTTTCTACACAACAAAGGAAATAATCAACAGAGCAAATAGACAACCCACAGAAGGGGAGAAAATATTCATGAATTATACATCTGAGAAAGGACTATTTTCCAGAATCTACAAAGAATTCAAACATATCAGCAAGAAAAACAACCCCATCAAAAAGTGAGCAAAAGATATAAACAGATTGTTTTCAAAAGAACATAGACAAATGGCCACGAACATGTGAAAATATGCTCAAAATCACTAATCATCAGGGAAATGCAAATTAAAACCACGATGAGTGCTACCTTACACCTATCAGAATAGCCATTATTAAAAAGTCAAAAAACAATAGATGTTGGCACAGATGTGATGAAAAGAGAGCACTTACATACTGTTGGGGGGAAATGTAAATTAGTATAACCTCTATGGAAAACAGTATGGTGATTCTTCAAAGAACTAAAAGTAGACCTACCATTTCATCCAGCAATCCCACTACTAGATATCTACCCAAAGGAAAAGAGGTCATTTTATAAAAAAGACACCTGTACCTGAATGTTTATCCCAGCACAACTGCAAAGATGTGAAATCAACCTAAGCACCCATCAATTCTTGAGTGGATAAAGAAAACGTAGTATATATATATATATATATATATGTGTGTGTGTGTGTGTGTGTGTGTGTGTGTGTGTGTATACCATGGAGTACTGCCCAGCTTTAAAAAGGAATGAAATAAGGCCAGGTGCAGTGGCTCATGCCCGTAATCCTAGCACTCTGGGTGGCTGAGGCAGGAGGATCACTTGAGCCCAGGAGTTTGAGACCAGCCTGAGCAAGAGTGAGACTCTGTCTCTATAAAAAAATAGAAAAATTAGCTGGGAGTGGTGGTGCGCTCCTGCAGTACCAGCTACTCGGGGAGGCTGAGGCGGGAGGATCACTTGAGCCCAGGAGTTTGAGTTTGGAGTGAGCTATGATGATACTCGAGCCAGGGTGACAGAGTTAGACTCTGTCTACAAAAAATAAAAATAAAAGGAATGAAATAATGTCTTTTGCAGCAACTTGGATGGAACTGGTGACCACTATCCTAAGCGAAGTATCTCAGGAATGGTAAAACAAATATCACATGTTCTCACTTATAAATGGGAGCTAGATGAGGGGTATATATGGTCATAAAGTGGTGTAATGGACATTGGAAACCAAGAAGGGGGGCGGGTGGGAGGAGGGTGAGAGATAAAAATATACCTATCCAGTACAATGTGCACTGTTCTGGTGATGGGTACACTGAAAGGCCTGACTTAAGCATTATATTAATACAATTCATCCATGCAACAAAAAGCACTTGTACCCCCTAAATCTATTTAGATAAATAAATAAATAATTAAGAAAATGCTGTTTGGGCTACATTTCCATACAGAGTTGTAGGATCACGATGCCATATAGTCAAGGGAACCCACTATGCAGCAGAAAAAGAGAAATTGAAGCAACATAGTTGATAGCAGTTTGGAGAAACAAATTCATTCTGTATTTATATGCAAACGAGTTGACCTAGAGGAACCTATTTCTGAGATACTTGGGGTTCACCATAAGAACTTACTCTTTACAGTCTTGATTCAGCTTCTTGTAAAAATCTGGTTGCATTGTTTTTATTGCTTAGGACTGCTGCTATTCTTCTGTATAGGAAGAAGGGATGAATTTGCACTTTTTAAACAATGTAATTCAGTACCAATTAGTTATCTTAATGATTTTCAGAAACTCCAATGCTAATATTACACCCAAAGGAAAGATGGGAAAGATTATTTCCCTGTAGGCATTCTCTGGGAACTGTTACCTGAATCAAATAGGTCCCTGGAGGAATGGCAAATGAAATTGATTTATTTTTACAATGTAATGGCACTAAGGAGCAAGCTCAGAAGTTGCTTGAATTCCTTATCAAGGAGAATAGCATTATTGAATATTTAAAACCGGTCTTATTTGCTTATCACAATTTAAAAAATATTTTTATTAGTAAAAGAATTCGACATTTAGATTTTAAAACATACAGAAGTGTATATTAAGTAAAAAGTTAAAGCACTCTGTTCTTTTCACTCTGTCTCACTCTCCATAGGTAAACCCTGTTAAGATTTTGAGTACAGGATATTTTTGCATATTTTTATAAATGTATAAACATGCATGTATGATATATGTACTGTTCAAAATATGTATAATCCGCAATTTTTTTCACTTAATGCATCATAGATGTCATTTCATGTCTGCCTTGTTCTTTTTGACAACTCATAATATTTCATTGTGAGGCTATGCTTTAATTTCTAAGTAGTTTCTGAACTAGTAGACGTCTAGGTTATTTTTATTATTTGCTATTAAAAACATTGAGTCATTGCAAGTATGTTATAACAAAGAAAAATAAAATCAGTCCCTATCATCCAGGAACAGATCTGACATGGTAGGCCTCCATGCTATTATATAAACTGATCTGATACTCATAACTAACCCATATTGTTTTCCTATTGGACGTAAACATCTCACAAAACATCCAGTTCAGACAAGGACACTGCAGCACAAAATACCAAACACCTGCCTCTCTTGCTAAATGAGGGACTGCTAATTCTTTACCAGTTACAGCTGCCCAGCTAGTAACTTTACCACTTACTGTCTTTAGTCTGCCCTACCTATAGATAAGATTTATTGAGATACTCAATTGGAGAATTGCTCTTTTTCTGACAGCGCACAATCTAAAGCATTTCATAGAATCTCCCTAACATTATCCAACTAAAACCCAAGTTCTGCAGTGTGTTCATTCTAATACTCTCTTACTGAGATATGCCACAGTCAACTACAGGTGTCTTCTTGGTGGTTTTTGTTGGAGGACATTGACAGTTAATTTCTTTAAATAAATAGATAACATTTCTAGAACTTGAATTCCTGGGTAAAATAGATAAATGTTTAAAATTGTGATAGATATTGCCTAATTGCCCTCCAAATATTGCACAATTTTTAAATGCTCCCCAACAGTTTTTCTATTGGTTATTAGCCTTTTCTTACAGTTCTGTAAAACTTCCTTTGTTATAATGATAACATTGGTTACAATAAACCAGATACTTTTCTAAGTGATTTCCATGGTGTAAATAACCTTTTTAAAATCCTTATAACAAACCTATGATGTAAGTTCGATTGTTCCCATTGTAGAGATGAGGAAACTGAGGTGGTTAGAGGTTATGCACTTGCTCAAGGTCACATGGACAGGAAGTGCTAGAGATGGGATTCAACAGTTAAACTCCAGGGCCCTTGCTTGTATCCTTTGTGCCATGGTGCTTCTTTACAACAATAGGAAATGTACGGGGTCTGCATGAAAAGAAAGTTAAAAGTCCTATTGAGAGACATAAAACAAAGCTGGAAGAAAGAAAAGCCAGACTGTGTTCTTGCACACAAACATTCACTGTTTTAAAGATGCTATGTTTCTTCATATGAACCCACAAATTTTCAAGCAAAACCTGTTCATTTTGGGGTACTTGACAGAATAATTTTAATGTTCAACTGGAAGAACAAATATGTAAGAGTAACCAAGAAAAGTCTGAACAATAATAATGAAATTAGCTCTTCCAATTATTAAAATTTATTATAAAATGGAAACAATGGCACAGAACCAGTGCAAGGATAGTGTAATTAATGGAAGAGACTAGAATCCAATAATAGACCCAGATATGTATGGCATTAGAAACCAATGAAAAATAGAAGAATTACTCAGGGAATAGTGGTGGTATAACTGGCTAACCTTCTAGGAAAAATTATAGCCAGAAGCCTACTTTATTTCACCAAAAAATTCCAGATGAATCAAAGATTTAGCCAAAAAAATTAAGCCATACGATTAGAAAAAAACATTTAAAAATCTTTAATCAGGATGAAGGGGAGACTTGTCTCCGTAATGGTATGAAACACATTAACTATAAAGAAAAATGCTGACACATTTGACTAACTAAAAAAATTTAAAAGCAGAAAATAACAAACAAAGTGAAAAAGATTTCAAAAACATACAAGGGGAACTATTTTAAATATTTCCCCATTTTTATGATATTTATTGTAATTTTTATGATTCTGAAAGTACAGATGGTTCATTGTCAAAATAAATGCCAAAAATTATTAAGAAGATAAAAATTGTAACTGAAAAGTAATAATAATTAAGGTTCGAGGCCAGGCACGGTGGCTCACGCCTGTAATCCTAGCACTCTGGGAGGCCGAGGCGGGAGGATTGCTTGAGCTCGGGAGTTCGAGATCAGCCTGAGCAAGAGCGAGACCCCATCTCTGCTAAAAATAGAAAGAAATTAGACAAACAACTAAAAATAGAAAAAATTAGCCAAACATGGTGGTGCAAACCTGTAGTCCCAGCTACCTGGGAGGCCGAAGCAGGAGGATCACTTGAGCCCAGGAGTTTGAGGTTGCTGTGAGCTAGGCTGATGCCACAGCACTCTAGCCCACACAAGAGAGTGAGACTGTCTCAAAAAAGAAAAAAAAAATTAAGGTTTGGGTATCCATCTTCCCAGACACTTTTCTGTATGCACACATGTCATATGAATACAAATTATTGTGTATATTAGAATAACATTTATAATATAAATATGTATATATTTTTAATAGCATTATACTATTCTATCAACCACTTTTTGATCCTTTAACAGTATATTGTGACCATTTGCTCTTTTCATAGAAAGATACATACAAAGATATGGTTATCAGAGAGTAGTCCCTGGACCAGCAGCATGAGAAAGTATTAATGTAAGAAAGTATAAAACCCACGGCAAACCTATCAAGTTAGAGACTTCTGAGTTTTATCAAGCTCTCCAGGTGATTCTGACTTATGTTAAAATTTGAGAACCACTGACTTATATCATCACTTTGGACCACATCGTATTTCATCGATTGTACAGTTGCACCATAATTTATTTAACCAACTCCCATTGTTGAATTTTTGGCTGTTATAAACAATGCTGCAACAGATACTTTTCTTTAAAAAACTCTTTATTGAGATATAATTCACATGCCATATAATTCACTCATTTAAAGTGTACAATTCAATGGTTTTAGCATATTCACAGCATTAGGCAGCCATCGCCACATTCTAATTTTAGAACATTTTAAATCATCTCATTAAACAAATCCTGTATTTATTGGCAGTTATACTCCATTCCTCTCATTCCAAGCCCTAGGTACCACTGAACTATTTTCTGACTCTATGGACTTTCGTATTCCGGACATTCCATATATATGCAATCACGTAATATGTAGCCTTTTGTGTCTGACTTCTTTCATGTAGGTAGTGTTTTCAAAATTCATCCATGTTGTGGCATGTATTGATATTTCGTTTCTTTTTATTACCAAATAATATTCCATTGCATGGATAGACCACATTTCATATGGCCAGTTAGCAGTTCATTGATATTTGGGATGTTTCTACTTTTCAGTTCTCATGAGTACGGCTACTTTGAATATTCATTTTTTGTGGAAATGAACAAGTTTTTGTGTGGCTATGTGTTTTCATTTGCAAACATTCTTTGAAAGAAATTTTTATTTGAGGTATAAGTTACATGCCATAAAATTGAGCCATTTTGCATATTATTCAATAATTTTTACTAAATTTACAGAGTTGTACAACCGTCAAGACAATTCTCAGCAAATGTTCTTGTCCCTAAATTTTTTCATGCTTGAAAAGATATGTTAGATTAGATTAAACATTATTGCTTTTCCCGTCAAAACAACCTTAGCCTCAATATTTTCCCTCCCTGAGAGACTCGATGTGATTCAGACCAGAAAGGAGAGATTTTGGAAAGGCCATAAAGTGGAGCATGGATCTATCTGATTCATTGGGTAATTTTCTGGATTCTAAAATTGAAAACTCTCCACTCCTATCTTCTGGGACATTCTCCTTAAATCACTTAACACATTATAGTTTGAAACTCAACTTTGCTTGTCTTTTCTCAGGTGTCAGATAATTAATTACTTTTTTTTTTTTTAAGTTCAGTGAAGTGTAGAGGGGAAAAAGAAAGTATGACAAGGACAGTGAAAAAAGACCTAAAATGGAGATGAAATTAAGTCATTATCAATGTTTTACATTCCAAACATGGATGTTTGTTGCCATTAGTGTGACAATGTACTCAGTGTTGCTATTTCCAAATCCTCAACCCCGGTGCCTGCTACCTCCAGAGGTGACAAAGGAAATCGTGCCTCCAGGATATTCCAGGCAAAGCACTCCTAGAATGTTATGGACCCTGGCTGCAGTATCTGCGTGTGCTCCTGTTCAAGAGCTGTAAGTTGCATGAGTCCTTTTGCCCTGAGAAGACTGAAAAATTCCCGTACTTCAGTTTCCTCCTGGTCTTCTAAGGGTGGTGGCAACCCTTTGAAATTGCAAAATATATAGTTGCTTTTATTCTTTTTACAGCATTAAATTTTTGAACTCCAACAAGATTGTTAAATAAATACAAAGATTGTATACTAAAGAAAGACTTCATACACTTGATGTTTTGGGACTATTAAAAAAATCCACTTCATAAAAATGCCACCAAACTTTTCCCAACTTGCCAAGTAAGTGGGGTTTATTTTTAGCTTCATGGTCTTTCTTTTCTGCATCCTTTTCCCTACTCTAGAGCACCAATTCACTGAAAGTCAGCCCCCCAGGAAAGATCTGACAAATCCTCTCTAGCTTTCCTTTCTAGCCTTTCTCTAGCCTTCCCCAGCCCCTGAACTTTCCCCATCATTGCCCCAGCCTTCCATGTGGCACTTGTCTGTTTCTCCCACTATGAAGGAAGCTCTTGAGAAAACACACTGTGTCTATCTCCTTTGCTGTTGTGTTCTTGGCACTTATTAATGAGTCTGGTAAATGGAATCTAGTGGATGTTAGGTTTCAGTCTGAAACCATTGGTTCTTGGTGCGACCATGGTCAAAGAATGACCAGACACGCCAAAGTTAGGCAAACATGAAAATGCAGTTTATTGAGGAGAGAAAGAGAATTATAGAGCAAGAGCAAGATATAAGTTTACAGAGCATGGTGCATACACCATGGATAACAACCAGACCATTGTCGCAGCAGGGGAGGCAAAACGAAGGGCAAAGAGAGAGAGCTTTGCTAGGGTCTGCATCCTGTTTTACAGTGTCTGGATAGGGACCTCACTTGTGGTTCAGAGGTCACCATGGAACCACTTTGATTACACAGTTGGGAGTAACATGACCTGAGCCTTAACTATGCACGTGGGTTCTAGGTTACTTTCCATACTTCATGGTACCCATGCGGCTTAGTCTGTGGGCAAGAAAGTCCTGTGTATTCTTTTGCAGCTGATGCACCAAGTTCTGATTGGTAGATTCATAGAGTATTCCCTCCTTCCCCCAGTTATGGAGAATCACGGTTGGACAGGACCAAGATGGGGGCAAGAGTACCCACTTTCATCCCTAGGAGTCCCAGAATCCCTCATTTCCTAACAGTGAATAATTAATTGTTGAATAAAGGAATGCATGATAAAGTAAGAGTAAAGCAAAACCACCTCTAGAGGTATTTGCATTTTAATATCTCTGACTATGGTTTTTTTTTTTTTTTTTTTGAGACAGAGTTTCACTCTGTTGCCTGGGCTAGAGTGCTGTGGCATCAGCCTCGCTTGCAGCAACCTCAGACTCCTGGGCTCAAGTGATCCTCCTGCCTCAGCCTCTCAAGTAGTTGTGACTCCCCGGCTCATTTTTCTATTTTCGGTAGAGACAGGGTCTCACTCTTGCTCAGGATGGTCTCAAATTCCTGAGCTCAAGTGATTCTCCCATCTCTGCCTCTCAGAGTGCTAGGATTACAGGCATGAGCCACCATGCCTGGCCCAAAGAGGTGGCTTCGAATTCCAGT